>LBNU01014517.1:66129-76659 GCA_014162995.1 Artemisia annua
TCGTTATAAACCGTTTTAAGTCACGAAAATCATCACCATAGGTCTAAATACATGTGAAAACTCGTTTTTATCTCCCGAACTATTTAATGGGCTGAAATATAGCTATTGGGCCCGTTAGCCCGTTACTAGCCCAAAAACATAGTTTTACGGTTTAACTTACGTTTTATATATCGTGTTTAATTTTTACACGCCCGGTAAAAATTTTTGGTCAAAAAGTCAAAGTTGGAAAAATACCCCATGGGCTCGGTGCTACTGTTCACAGTCCATATTTTGGGCCTATTGGGCCGCTTGGCCCAAAACCAAGTTTTACCATTAAATTTTTATATAGTTTTCATAATTAAACATAATTAAGACTTTTAATTATGTTTAATCCTCAAAACATAAAGTTTAGTCAAAATTATTTTTATCCAACTAAAAATAATTTATTTCGACTAAATTAAGTATTTTCACCCAAAAATTGTATTTTTAACTAATTATTTATAATTAGTTAAACATATTACAATATATAATAAATTGAAATCTTACACCAAAAATTTCCACCAATTCACCACTTGAGCCAAAATTTTATGTTTTTCAAAACCCCAATATTTTTATATTATATGTTGGCCGAAATATATATATACATATATATGTATATATATTGCTTAAATTTGTAAAATTAACACAAATAATGTTTGTGCTTCCAAATTAGTACCACAATTAGTCATTTTTACCACACTAGCAAGAAACATACTCATAAATGTTCTAGCATTTAATATGCTCAAAAATCTCATGCATGCAAGAAATATGTATATAGTTATCAACTTAACAAAATATACACATATAACACTTGGTAACACCTTAGATCATCAAGAAAACATGAAATGAACAAGATTAACAAAGTTTGATGATCCTTACAATGAGTTTGAATGTTAACGTGGCTAGGTAGTGGAGAAAAGAGACCCAAAACACTTCCAAATCAACCCAAATTTTCTTGTATATAACCCAAAATACTTGCACCAATATTACCCAACAATTTTCACCTTCAAAATTTTGAGAGTGTTTGTGTTTTGTGTGTGTTTTTGGTCGGCCAAGAAGAAGAGCAAGGAGAAGATAAACAAAAGTTAGGGCATGCTATGGACTAGTTAAAAGATTAAAGTGGATAATAGATTTGGTTTTTAGAGTGCTTTAAGGATAATGGGGTGTTTAGTTTGTTTGTTTATGGGGAGGGTGATGAGGGAATTTTTATAAATTTGAGCATGACCCGTTCGTTTATTCAACGTTCCCATGTTCCGCATTAACACAATTCCTCAATTAAACCACTTGTCATTTTATTTGTCACATTTAGTACGTTATAACTATATTATACGTTATAAACCGTTTTAAGTCACGAAAATCATCACCATAGGTCTAAATACATGTGAAAACTCGTTTTTATCTCCCGAACTATTTAATGGGCTGAAATATAGCTATTGGGCCCGTTAGCCCATTACTAGCCCAAAAACATAGTTTTACGGTTTAACTTACGTTTTATATATCGTTATATATCGTGTTTAATTTTTACACGTCCGGTAACAATTTTTGGTCAAAAAGTAAAAGTTGGAAAAATACCCCATGGGCTCGGTGCTACTGTTCACAGTCCATATTTTGGGCCTATTGGGCCGCTTGGCCCAAAACCAAGTTTTACCATTAAATTTTTATATAGTTTTCATAATTAAACATAATTAACACTTTTAATTATGTTTAATCCTCAAAACATAAAGTTTAGTCAAAATTATTTTTATCCAACTAAAAATAATATATTTCGACTAAATTAAGTATTTTCACCCAAAAATTGTATTTTTAACTAATTATTTATAGTTTGTTAAACATATTACAATATATAATAAATTGAAATCTTAATTTCCACCAATTCACCACTTGAGCCAAAATTTTATGTTTTTTAAAACCCCAATATTTTTATATTTTATGTTGGCCGAAATATATATATACATATATATGTATATATATTGCTTAAATTTGTAAAATTAACACAAATAATGTTTGTGCTTCCAAATTAGTACCACAATTAGTCATTTTTACCACACTAGAAGGAAACATACTCATAAATGTTCTAGCATTTAATATGCTCAAAAATCTCATGCATGCAAGAAATATGTATATAGTTATCAACTTAACAAAATATACACATAAAACACTTGGTAACACCTTAGATCATCAAGAAAACATGAAATGAACAAGATTAACAAAGTTTGATGATCCTTACAATGAGTTTGAATGTTAACGTGGCTAGGTAGTGGAGAAAAGAGACCCAAAACACTTCCAAATCAACCCAAATTTACTTTTATATAACCCAAAATACTTGCACCAATATTACCCAACAATCTTCACCTTCAAAATTTTGAGAGTGTTTGTGTTTTGTGTGTGTTTTTGGTCGGCTAAGAAGAAGAGCAAGGAGAAGATAAACAAAAGTTAGGGCATGCTATGGACTAGTTAAAAGATTAAAGTGGATAATAGATTTGGTTTTTAGAGTGCTTTAAGGATAATGGGGTGTTTAGTTTGTTTGTTTATGGGGAGGGTGATGTGGCCGGCTATAAGGATCCAAGGGAGGGGGTTTGTTAAATTTTTACTCCCCGTGGGTTTATCGTGTGTCGGTTTAGGCTTAAACGTAACCGTTATGTCCCGGTTTGACGTTTTTAGACACGTTTACGTAAAATAAAGTTTTTAGCCATGGTTTTGTCAGAAAAGTAATAAAATGATTTTACTGACTCGAAAATATATTTACTTGACCTTTTTCACAATTACTGTGGTGGCGGTTCGCGTGCGGCGTTGTTTTTCAGCAAATACCGAGAAACTCTCAGTAAATTACGAAACTTGTCAGTAACTATCCGAAATGGATAAATTTGTGTTTACTGACAAAAATGAACTTTTTCAGTAGTCACTGTAAGCTACAGTGTACAAAACGGTTCCCGAAATCATGCAGAAATGTGCAGAAACATGCAGAAATGTGCTAAAATGCATATAACGTTCAAAGTGAATATAATAAATAGCAATTTATTATATAATTTAGTTTATGAAAAATACCATTTGTCACAATCACCGTTGTTGATCCTTCATGGAGCTGTAGACAAAGTAACAGATCCTAATATCAACAAGTTTCTTTACGAAAAAGCTGCTAGTAAAGACAAAACCTTGAATCTTTATGATGGAAGTTATTGTTGCATTCTTGACAAGGAATCGGACGAAAGAATATTTGAGGTATTTGATGATATTTTTGCATGAATTGATGCTCATTGTATGATTAGATAGCAGTTTATATGATGTCGTTGGGATTAAAGAAATATTGTTCAAGTTGCACCAAAGCAATGCATTTGACAAGCTAGATTAGATTATTTTATTCTTTTTGTTGCCACGTTTTGGTAGCAGGATGCCCTACACCGATTTTTAGATAACTCTGATGCACTAGTTGTTGATAAACTGATCCTGAATTTGTTAGTCTGGTACTTTATACACTATGAATTTCTTACGGTGGCGGTATTGACCGGATGTTGGAGGAGTCTCTGATAGTGGCTGGGAAACGGGAGAAGCTGAACCAAAGTGTGAAGTTGCTGAGGGAGTCAAAAGAAAGTGTCGCCAATATGATGGACGAGATTGCTGCATATGGGGATTAGGTGTTTGCTTATTTTGTAGGGAGCTTTTTGGCGTTTGGTGTGTCCTTTTGCTGCATATGTGTATCAAAAAGGAAAAATTCTGATTAAACATTCAAACACAGGCCTTAAATCTTGATAACCCATCTAGCATTCTTTAGAAATGCTCCGATATGAGAACATGATAAATTCATCAAATAACATACTATAAATTCCCAAACAAATGCAACATTTGTCCTTTTTAGCATAATAAGATTCACCCCAATTTATCTTTTTGCAATTTACCAGCTGCTAACTGAAACATGAAATAACATTCATCTTTTATTATAAAATGAAATAACTCTTTTTATTATTTGGTTATAATGTGCAGGGCGAAGAGGTCAAAGTACTCGATATGGAGAACATTATGTCCATGATCATCGAGAAAAATGAGGAATTTGCATACGTTCTTCCAACTATTGTAATTTCAGAACGAAGAAAAAATCAGTGAAAGTTCTATTTTAACTGAGTAACAAAAGTAACCAGCGATTTTCAAATGGCATAGTCCAAGTTCAACATAACCAGAACTAGCAATCATTGTCTCAAGGTGGTGATCAGGCAGTACAACACCACACAATTAGCCTATGTATGAGCCTGGAAGGGAACTTAATTCTGAAATATATGGTTGCATAATCGGATTTCTTACTTATTTTTATTTTATTTTATTTTATTTTTTGCTATGGAGTTTAGTGACTTTGTGGGTTATTTTTATGTTTTAGTTGTTAATTCAAATGCAACCTGTAATAAAATGCAGGTCCAAGCTGAGAAAATTTGTTACAAATCTACATGTGGTTTCTATAATACCAACACTTTCTTGATAAGTTTAGATTCAATACATTTTGTATGTGATGCCCTCTTGAGAAGGGAGGATGTAACATCAAAACATAGCCAATTGTGATCTAAGAGTATAAAAGAGCTAAGTATTGTTTTACATGTACAAATACTACACTAAAATGCATTTCCAAGCTGAGAAAATTGGTTATGAATACACACGTGGTTTCTATACACTACATTACTAACACTTTCTTGCCATCTAAAACAAAGTTAAGAGAAACCAATGATATGACCTGTTACTCTGACCGCCAAAACCAAAATTGTCACCTCTTGACAGAATGTGGGCTGATAAATAAAAAAACCACCTTCCTTAAAGACAAGACTTGAAACCACAATCCCAGTACGCAACCCAATTGGAATGGAGAGGCTTCCTTTGCATCTTTTTCGAACACTTGCTAGGCCTTTGGTGACCTGGTATCCAAAACTAGCATCCAAAAACAAAACCAACATCACAATTAAAAAAACAAATAGATTGTTTAAATAAGCACTAATCATACTTACGTCTTATGGATGACACAATTTACGGGAGACTTCCTACACAAGATAGATTGTTTAAATGTTATCCAAGTTAGCAAATGGTGTGTCCTCTAATCCTATATGTAACATTGATGTCGATTCCCATGATTTTTTGATGCCATGCTATTATACAAACAGATGCACTAAAGTACCTCAAATGGATGCACTAAAGGTCCTCAAACGGATGCACTAAAGTACCTCAAACGGATGCAATTAAATAATTTGGTTCCAAAAAAGCTTTTAGGATTCACTAACTGGTTTTCTGCGTTGGAAAGATAGATTCAACAATTAAATAAGTACCGTCAGAATATGGAGTTATGGGCATCAGATTCAACAATTATCCGATATGGAGTTTAAGGGCATCAGACATGAGTTACTAACTTACTACGTTACAAGGATATGGAATTATGGGCATCATATTCAACAAGAAGCACGCTTTTTGTAAAGTATCAGATAACTAATTCTCATACTACTTGATCGCTTAATAATCTTTATCCAAACTCTTAATAAACTATGTTAGTTCTTGTCCATACTAGTTGATCTCTGTTATCATCGGTGTGGCCACATGGATATCATGGTGGATTATCATTATATTAAAGAACAACAAAGAGCATAAAACACGTACTTGTTCACACCTAAGAATAAGTTACTGATTTACAAATCAAACTCGACAGAATCACTATTTACGATATGTGATTAATGCATTAAAGTTTTAGTTTCAGTAGCATAGTGCAAATACCTGATGTGGACTAATTTTCTGTGTGGAAGTCGTTGTCGACCAGCACCAACAACACCTGACGAGACCATGACAACCTCAAATCCTTGAGAATTTAGTAATTGAATCTGCAATTAGGACATAAGTTGATCGGTATAAGAATTTCAACACATGCCATATATAGTTTTATATTAAAAAAAATGATTTAACAAAAACAAAAACAGAACAAGAAATTAAGAAAATACAAAAATGTAGATTTACTCGTAAAAAATGCCAATGTATGTTGCCTAACACATACTCCACTTCTGATATAAAAACTAAACTTGCAGACGAGTTGACACTAAATTTGCAGACGACTTGAAACAAAACTTGCAGCCACGAAACAATCATTAACTGAACTTGCAGCAACAACACATTATCCACTTTTGGAAAATAGACTAAACTTGCAGACAAATTGAGAACTAAACTTGGAGCCACGAACCACATCAGTAATAGTAAATCCTGAAAACACAGAAGTACTTGCAGGAGAACTCGAACATGATAACTGATCAAGAACCCCTCACTTTAGCCGAATGCTTATAGGGTTGCTGCTTTTTCCAGCTCGCAATTGAGCTAGCTTATTCTTGTAGTCCTGAAACAACCCCAAATCAATTAATTTTATTAAATTAAGACTCAACTTTACTGGTTGGATCATCCAACTTGGTATTTAAGATAAAACCAAAATATTTTCATTAATATTTTATGTACTAACCATTTAGTCCCAGGCATACAAATGGATGCACTAAAAATACACAAATGGATGCACTAAACATATGAAAATATTTTCCTCAATATTTTCACCGTCTGGACCCACATTTCCAATTCTTTTTCCAACTAAACATGTCGAGATCCAGAGAACGTATAACAAATAAAATAACATTAAAACTAAACATGTCGAGATCCAATATTTTCCTCAAAATGGGTTCAGTTGGGTTAACAGGTAAATGTTTATAGAGAAACCCCATCATATAGGTGATCAAGCTTGGACTCTACATTACACAGGGAAGCTTTTCTGAGTAAAAGACTAGAAAATATATTCACTGACAATTTTACTACTGATGCAACATATCAAAATGGAAAGGGATTAAAGAACAACCCAAATTAGAGAGAAATCCCATCCTAGAATATCAATCGCCCAGGTCTCAAAGTCTCAAGACGCCTAGAAGTACAACATAATTGTGTAACGATGCACTAATCTTACTCATTGATGCCCTATTCCAATTTAAGGATTACTTTTGTAATAACATGACCAAACCCTTATTCATTATAAAAATATAGACAAAAAAACCCGACCACAGTGACAAAGAAAAAACACACAACAGTAGCCAATATCGAATACCTGACTTCCATCGGAAATTCATATTTCGTAAAATACACATCCATATTTCACTATTCACAAGATTTCCAGATTGGTCAAGTTTGCAAGCTGTGCTGGAATACTTCCATTCATATAGTTGTTATTTAGATACTATAATTTTGTTGTCTGATTCATGACTTTTTAGTACTATAATTTTGTTGCCTGATTCATGGCGGTTAAACTGAATTTGCTCACCTTTTTCGTAACACTTTCCCTGGCCATTGTGGATAGCATCAACTGATCCAGTGTACTTCAAATTTTTTTTATCATAAGGCCCATCATAGATCTTTATTTCAATGGTGTAACCGCCATTGTTTATCAGGAAAATGATGGGATTCTGCCAACATCGTAAAACTGTTGACACATCATGGGCTATAACATGTATGTAAATGAGTTTTCTTAAACTACAATTGATTCTGATCTATAAAGTCACAGAATTACGCTTAAGTTGTACAATATATACCTGGAAGCTACCATCGCCAATTCAAGCAGTCACTCTCTTATTAGTTGCAGCCTGTGCATACTCAAGGGTCGCACCAACAGACCACCCAATCGAGCAATATAGCATATGTACTTCATGCCTATAACACCCAAATTTTAATCAATTTAAATTGATAAACAAAAACTTATGTAAACTGAAATCAAACATGCTTTGAAGCCTACCCGCATCCTTGTGGCAATTTCAAATTTGGCAATTGAACCACTTATCATCAGATTACTGAGAGTTCCAGCAAAACATCGGCGCCAGGGAAAGTGTTACGAAAAAGATGAGCAAATTCAGTTTAACACTTGTAACATTGATGCCTTAATATGTGCAACGATGTAAATGGATGCACTAAACATAAACGTTGATGCCTTAATTTGCCCAACGATGCACTAAACATACAAACGGATGCACTACTATGACTAACGATGCACTAATCATACAAATGGATGCACTAAACATACACACTGATGTCCTAATATGTTTGACAATGCACTACACTAATCATATTCATTTACTCATTTGATGCCCTAATATGTTAATCGATGCACTAAACATACAAACAGATGCCCAAGTAGTTCCAACGATGCAATAAACATACAAATGAATGCCCTACAATGACCAACGATGCACTAAACTTACAAACTGATACACTAAACACACACACTCATGTATTAATATGTCTAATAATGCACCAATCATAATCATTGATGCACTAACCATACTCACTGATGCTCTAATATGTTCAACGATTCACTAAGCATACAAGCATTCAACCTGATGCATCAACCACAATCACAGATGCACTAATAAAATCGGATACCCTAATGTGTAATCTCATGCTGCAAATTTACACACAGATTCCCTAAGATGTCATACAATTAAATATTAAACACACATGCTTTAAATTAGTGCATCGTATTCCATAAAATCTTGTTCAGACATTTTATCAAGCACATGGTGAGAAATTTTTATAAACGCATCTTTGATGCATTTTTTTGTCAAAACTTCGAAAATCATTACATCATTGATTTTGATCTACACAGTTCTGAATCTACACAAACACTCTAATTTTACACATATTTAAAAAATAATAAAAAAAAAATATATATCATACTCGTATAGATAAAAAAACAGATAAAATAAGAAAGAAATAAGCTTAAATGAGCTGAATGAAATTTATAAATAACCTGAATTAGAAGATTAGTTTGTGTAATTTGAATAACACTTACTTTTTCAACATAATTAAGTGATTCCACTGATGCCATAATCCAATGGTGTCTGTTATATCGGATTGTGTTTGATGTAAGTGTGCGTCTGTTTGAGCGAAGTGGTGGTGACGGTGGCGACGGAGGTGGTGATGACAGGGGCGACGGAGGTGTTTGGGAATGATGATGTTTGAATACCGAAAGAGTGGAGATTGATGTGGTGGTTGCATGACGGAAGATGGTGGCGACATGGAGTGGTGACGATGGAGATGATGGTGGGGACGCGGAGTGGTGGTGGTGATTGTGAGTGTCTGCTTGAATTGTGAGAGACAAAGTGGGATTCCTTTCTTTTATTTTGTTTTTTTCATTTTCTACCCTGAACTTTCAACTATATTCGTTATCTACCCTATAACTTTTTTCTCACTTTTCTATCCAAATACACTTTTCTCTAGAACCCTACCCTATATATATATATATATATATATATATATATATATATATATATATATATATATATATATATATATATATATATATATATATATATATAATATATATATGTGTGTGTGTGTGGTGTGTATATATATATATGTGTGTGTATATATATATATGTGTGTGTGGTGTAATATATATTATATATATATATATATATATATATATATATATATATACATATAATATATGTATATATATATATATATATAATTATATTAGTATATATATAGATTTGAAGCCCGCCCGATGGGCGGGCCATGACTTATAATTATTCTTGTTATGCGTGTTCAGTTTACGAAAAATAATTTTTAATGAATGCATTAGAATGAAAAAGAAATAAATATTTATTTAATAGAGAGGAAAAGTTTACAAAGTGGTATGCCAAAAATAAAATATAATAACCAAATAAACTCATATGCAAAGTAAAACTTTTTGCCAATACGTAGTCCAAGTTTAGTGGAGATGAAACAAAATTGAAGGTTCATAAAGATGTTGCAAACAGTATAGAAGTTAGGCAAGATGAAACAAAAATTGAAGTTCATAACATATAGTTTAACATATATGGAATTTATCATAGTGTAATTATTTTTGCTAATTACATATTCTAATTATGCGAGCGGGCTAAGGTTTAATAAACATAGGTTGCCGTGGGTTTATTGCAGTAGGGTCCTTTGACCGGTATAGATAATCGCCCGATAGGCTTCCGGTTTTTTTTTTTTTTTTTTTTTTTTTTTTTTTTTTTTTTACTATGTCGCTTAATGTGGCTTGGGCTTTTGTAATAAGTTAATGGGTCCGAGAGGTTAATATTAGGGAAATATAGAAGGTGTGCAATGAGACAGCAATAAATGGGTTTGTCTTTGGGGCTTTAAAGGATGGCAGTGACTTGCATGTGGGCCTACTTCTTCTTCTTAAACTGTTCTTAGTGGCCGAAAGTCAGCCCAAAAAAAAAGGAAAAAATTATTATTTGGGCACGTTTCCATAAATCCGTCGCTACATCGGGGGCATCTGGTTCCTTTGTTTGTGACCATGACACGTTCTTCCTGTCGCATGATAAACATTAGAGGTAAATAACTGCATACATATGTTATGGCCGGGGTGTTTAGAAAATGGTGCATGTCATGTTGGGCCAGACACAAAGACTGGAATGGGCCAGCATTAGGAAGGTACCGCCAAAGTTTTTTTATTGGTTTGCTGCACCGTTTTCCATAGGTTTGATG
>LBNU01014518.1:7287-18379 GCA_014162995.1 Artemisia annua
ATAAAAATACAAAAATAATCATCCTCCACCCTTAGACCTTAATTAGAGTAGTCTTTAACCTAACGAACACTATTCCCTGTGAGAGAACGATCAATCCCCCGGTACTTGCCACTACACTATACTACATCGGTCAGGTACACTGCCTGGTGGGGATTGTAAGCTTCTCGAGATCCCTCGAGAGGTAAAACGTAGTGCGTAAGCAATCCCTACGCATCATGTGTGTTTGAATGTGTGTTTGGATCTTACAAGGTTTGAATGTGTGTGTTTGAATGTGTGTATGGAGCTGCAGTATTTAGACATTAGTGTGTTAGATACGCTAACACTTTGAAAATGTATAAATTGTGCATGTGTGTGTGTTAAATTGTTTGTAAATAGAAAAAAGGTGTATTTTTGTATTTATGTATTGGGTATTTTTAGTATAAAATAAGGTATACACACCTTTTTAGGGGGGTGGGTCAGTAAAGGACACCTTTTTACCAACGAGTAGCCCAACGCATTAAATGAGAGTAGCCCAGAGGAGTTGGTCTACCAGATGTACTGTAGCAATATTTTAATAATATACGAGGTTTGACTTTTTCACAAAACGACAAAAAAAGGTAGCCCAATTTGGTGGTAGCCTCGACAGAACAGTGGTAGCCCAAAGTACATATAGGGGACAAGCCTTACACCTCACTTACACACTTGTACTTGTGTACATTTGTACAAAATACACGTGTCTAAGTTTAAACAAAGGTAGCCCAGGTCCAAAGTAGCCCAAGGGCAATTTGAGAAATTTAAAGATTCCGGTCCAAAAAATATAAACTCCTTGGGCTACTGGTCCATATCAAGAATTTGTACACAAAAAGTACGAGAGACCCACAAAAATGGACTTAGAGATCCATAGTGTTTTGTGTGTGTCTTTAGTACTTTTTGTCCTTCTTAAAGATATATAAAATTAAAATTAAAACATATAAGATTAACTAAAATTTAATTTCATTAATAGAAAACACATTACATAATTAAATAAGAACTAACGGTGTAAATAAAATAAGGACTAATGGTGCAAAAAAACTTTAACAAGAGCAAAAACAGTAAGTTTATTTAACAACAAGGTTTAAAGTGAAAAAAAAATAAACAATATATTAGATTCATCTTCTTCCTCCGATCCTTGCGTCACCTGCAACAAGAAAGAAAAAAATTTGAAAAAAAAACAAAACACTACATAAAAAAAAAAAAAAAAAAAAAAAAACCAAAAAAAAAACAAAAAAAAAAAAAAAAAAAAAAAAAACGGTGCCTCGTGGTGGTGACGGCGCGAGGTGGTTTGGCGCCATGTCCGGTACGGTGTGCCATTCCAAAATCTGGTGTCGTTCGTTGGCGCAAGCCTTCAACGCAATTGTACCCCCAGCTCTTAGGGAAAATTCCAATTTTATGGCAAAAATTGAATTTAGAGTAAACTGCAAAAATACATCTCTGTTGTTTACACCTTTTGCCACCTTACATCCTTGTTAGAAACTATTGGCAAGTTACATCACTCGTTTGCCACCCTACATCCCTCGTTTACAATGAGGACTAACGGTGCAAATAATTTCTCCGTTATCTCTTAACAAGATGGATAATATTACACCGTTAGCCTTCAGGACTAATGGAATTTGCTCCGTTAGTCCCTTTTTTATATTATTTTTTTAACGTTTTCTCCGTTTTTAGTACGTTTTTATCCATTTTTGTACGTTTTATCCTTTATTATTATTATTATTATTATTGTTATTATTATTATTATACTTTTTTTGTACATTTTATTCGTTTTTTTACATTTTATCGTTTTTGTACGTTTTTATCC
The DNA here is from genome assembly GCA_014162995.1 of Artemisia annua. Taxonomy (NCBI): domain Eukaryota; kingdom Viridiplantae; phylum Streptophyta; class Magnoliopsida; order Asterales; family Asteraceae; genus Artemisia; species Artemisia annua. The sequence continues at coordinate 9,104 of LBNU01014518.1, forward strand.
GTTCTTTTACATTTTTTTCTACGTTTTTATCCCTTTTTATCCATTTTTTGTACGTTTTATCCGTTTTTACGTTTTTTTACGTTGTCGTCCGCTTTTTTACATTTTCGTCTGTGTTTCTTATGTTTTTATCCGTTTTCGCCATCTTTTATTTTTTATTTATTTATTATTTTTTAATTATTATTATTATTATTATTATTATTATTATTATTATTATTATTATTATTATTATTATTATTATTATTATTATTATTATTATTATTATTATTATTATTATTATTATTTTACGTTTTTGTCATTTTTTTTGGTGATTAGGTAAGTATACTAAAAGAAAACTTGACATTTGATAAAAATGTTTCAGTATCGATTTTAAATCATGATTTTGACCCCTTTTTGGTATGTATCATCAAAAGTGTAAAACATGAAAGTTGTCCGGAATGATATTTACATCAAGACTCGCGAGATTTTAACCAGAAAATGCAAAACAAGGTCTGTTTACTACCAAAATTTAAGTCGTTTTTTTTAACAAATTCATAACTTATAAACTTATAAACTTTTATAAATTTTATATTTGTGTAAATCATCAAACTTATTTGTAAAAACGGATTAAAATGTATGAAAAAGTGAAAAAAAACTGACGAAAACAGATTAAAACGTGAGAAAAACAGACGAAAATGTACAGATATTCATATAGTTTTCTCCTCTAAAGCATATACACTGGCTGGTGAGCTCGATATGATATAAAATTGAACGAAAACGGCTTAAGTTTTGGTAGTAAACAACCCTTGTTTTGCATTTTCAGGTTAAAATCTCGTCAGTCTGGATGTATAACATCATTCCAGACAACTTTCGTGTTTTACACTTTTGATGATTCGGACCAGAAAGGGGTCAAAATCGTGATTTAAAATCGATACAGAAACATTTTTATCAAATGTCAAGTTTTCTTTTAGTATACTTACCTAATCACAAAAAAAGGGCAAAACGTAAAAATAAAATAAAATAAATAAAATAAATAATAAAAAAGGGTGAAAACGGATAAAAACATAAGAAAACAGACGAAACGTAAAAAAGCGGACGAAAACCAAAAAAATTGTAAAAACGGATAAAATGTACAAAAAATGGATAAAAACGTTGAAAAAAATGTAAAAGAACGGATAAAAACGTACAAAAACGTAAAAAAACGGGATAAAAACGTTAAAAACGGATAAAATATACAAAAAACGTACAAAAAACAGATAAAACGTAAGAAAATGGATAAAAACGTACAAAAACAGATAAAACATAAAAAAAACGGATATAAACGTTAAAACGGATAAAACGTACAAAAACGTAAAATAACCGGATAAAACGTACATAAAGCGGATAAAAACGGATAAAACGTACAAAAAACGTAAAAAGAACGTATAAAACGTACAAAAACCAGATAAAACGTAAAAAAAAGGGATATAAAAAATTAAAAAACGAATAAAACGTACAAAATACGTAAAAAAACTGATAAAACGGATAAAACGTACAAAAAACGGGGAAAACGTCAAAAAACGGAGAAACGTACAAAAAACGGATAAACGTATAGAAAACGGAGAAACGTACAGAAAACGGAGAAAACATAATAAATGGACTAACGGTGCCAGTACCATTAGTCCTGAAGGCTAACGGTGTAATATTATCTATCTTGTTAAGAGATAACTGAGAAATTATTTGCACCGTTAGTCCTCATTGTAAAAGAGGGATGTAGGGTGGCAAACGAGTGATGTAACTTGCCAATAGTTTCTGACAGGGATGTAAGGTGACAAAAGGTATAAACCACAGGGATGTATTTTGCAGTTTACTCTTGAATTTATGTCCACAATTTAGTTGCAAATTCCGATTTTGGTCATGTGCGATCATGCTACTGCGTGACTCCATTAATAATTGGACATGTGGCATGACAAAAGGTACCATTCTAATCATTTGGTGATACACTTGTCATATTTTGAATGGGGTCGCACATTTACCTTGCTCAACCGACGGTTGTGCGACTTTGCGACCCATTCAAAATGTGACAAGTGTGTCACCAAATGATTAGAATGACACTTTTTGTCATGCCACGTGTCAACTTTTTAATGGGGTCGCGCAGTAGCACGGTCGCACATAACCAAAATTGGAATTTCCAAAATTCGTGACTCGATTGTGGACACAACTTTAACTTTTGCCATAAAATTGAAATTTTTCCTTATTATTATTATTATTTTTTTTAACCTATTATGATGGAAAGGTTCAGTAAATAAACTGACTGGATAAATAGACTTTAGCAATGCTTTTGTTAACAACTCTTATACTTCCAAAGGGAGAAGACCCAAATAGATTTATTTACTGCATTTCGAATAGAGACATCAATGTTGGATGTGACCGGGTTTTTTGCATATTTGAAAATCGGATTCAGCCAGCGGTTTATCATTAACCCGAGTCGACCTGGTTCGATAAACCCAGATGGGTCATGACTTTTGTTCTTTGTATTTTTATTTTCTTTTTTAATTTTAACAACAAAAACCTTTTGTTTCCTCTAAAACTAACAAAACCCTTTTGTCATTTCGTATTCGAAAAACTCAAAATTTGTATTATGTTAAGTTATATATTTGCATGAACAAACATATATGATTTGAAAATTTTGTAGTTAAATTAAAAAGTTAAAGTGGTGGTGAGTATGTGGTTAACTTTTGATGAAACAACAAATTAGAGTTATAAACTAACATTGTTATTATACTTGCTTGATTTATAAAGTACATTAATAAAGATAAGATTCTAAAAATAATGTAGAGTTATCTCATTTTTATAGACTAGAACTATGAATCTGTAGTAAACTAGAACTATAAATGAAATCCAAATATAAAAAGTTTTCACATATAGAGCCCTTCGGGTACGCCTTCCTTCTTCTTGAACATGAATGTTTTTGCCTTCTTTTTAGTATCGTATATGTGGAAATTAAAGACTAAAACCCAATACGGTCATCTCATTTTTATCAGTTCAGTTGAATGTAAGATTTAAATTGGACAAATACCTACTCCGTATCAAAGATATTATAAACACACACACACACACACACACACACACACACACACACACACACACACACACATATATATATATATATATATATATATATATATATATATATATATATATATATATATATATATATATATATACACACACACAACTGGTTCGACCCGGCAGTTGAATGGGTGACCTTGTGAACTGGCGAATCGACCGAGTCAAAAAACCCGATTTTTAAAACATTGAGCAACATTTCTTGTAGAGGAATTTGCTCAGACATGTACATCGTGTTAGGAATTTATTAATCAACTATATAATAAAAATATCTCAGATTACAACAAAGCCATTAAGGCCTCTCCAATTAGTAGTGTCCTAAAATAGGATTTCGTCCAAATTGGTGTGGCTGTTTTAAGGATACAACAATCAATTTAAGAATAAACATTGAATCTGACGAATGTGAATTGTGCTTAATGATGGATTTTGATGCCATATATATAGAGGTTTCCACAAACTAGTGCAACACTTTAACAATACGTTGTATTGTATAGGCCCAATTTGGGTCGATAAAAATTAAATCCAGATTTTTCAATTTGAGCCAAGAGTCCATCTTTGACCATTTAATAATCTTTATTATTAAGCCCAATTAAACATAATTAAGCCTAAAATAAACCACTGAGTCTACTATTGTGGACTTCAATTATTTGTTAGCCATTTGTGGAAAATCATTATAAAGAGATATAAGTTTTATTGCGACTCTTACGTGGGATTAGTTTTTTCATGTTCAAACAATAACCCACATTTTCTATTCAAACACAATATAGTGTAGCACTATATTTGGTGCTTTAATATTCATTACACTAAGATATTTGATTGTAAAAAAGATGCACATACCAGGTCGTCAATGGTGATTGACGGAATTAGGGGTGATGGTGGTGATGCCGAGTGCAAGATAACCTGAAAATAAGAAATAGAAGACACTACCTTAGACGGAGCGCGGGGGAAGCCCCCGCGAACCGCCTCCGGTGTGAGAATCAGTCTTGGTGATTATGTCATGAAAGTATTGAGGTGGAGAAGATGATATCTCCTGGGTTAACTTAGGTTGCATACCCCTTGTGATGACTTCCTTATTTATAGGCATAATATTCTGACAGAGCAGTTACAGAGGGTATGTGGAGGCAGTTACAGAGGTCATGTCAGAGATCATGGCTGTTGACCAGCTATTATTTGACCAGTTCTGTTTGACCAGTTATGTTTGACCAGCTCGATCATACCCACGTTCATAGGTACAGACGCTATGACCTTTAGGCTTCGAACCTTGTCGGAGGCCAGGCTTTGAACCTTGTCATGAATTAGGCTCCAAACAGTGACGGAGGCCAGGCTCCGAACAGTGACGGAGGCCAGGCTCTGAACAGTTACGAAGGTGAGGCTTCGAACCTTGACAGAGGTTAGACACTATGAGTGCTTTGGGTGAAGGTTGGCGGATTCCCTTGCAGTAGCCATTGTGAATGACTTTACGCCAACATTATGTGTAGGACGAAGGCTTAGGCTTCGTCCTTTAGGAGGGTACATCATCACCCTTTGTATAAATGGTAAGCTACGTACCAGAGTGACGGTAACGCTTGTTAGTAGAGCGGATGGTACGTCATCAATATTGATAAGGGGTGTGACACATTAAAGAAGGTTTCTTTGTACATTTTACCAACAAATTAATGCAAAAAACACTTTTAGTACCAATGTTGAAGATGCTCTTAGATGCACTAGTCGACTAGTATACGAGCTAAAGTTTAAAGCCCTAAACTTTTGTAAACCTTGCGCACTCACATTTGTCACACACACTTGTGGAAAGTTGTGAAGTTATCTTTCGATCACATGGATTTCGTCAGTCCAAGCTACCCATGACCTCCAATTCTTCGTTGGCCTGATTAATTGGTTTGAATTGCTTTACGTGCTACACAATATTCGTCACTTTTTACTCTTATGGGTGCCACATTCTACCAGAGTTTTTTCCAATATCAAAAGTAAGAATTGAGAAAACAAAAATAAAATATGAACACCGTTCATATACATGGGTTGACTAATGGGCCGAAGCCTAAAATGCCTAAACATACAAATTAACAAATGGGTATTTCACCCACATCAAATAAACTGAAAGATGATTATGAATTTATGATAATAGAAGATTAAAGTTCCAATAGATTTTCTTTATCACAAGCGTTGCTGTTCAAGTAAGGTTTACATTATGTTTATACTCAAGTGTTTATTATGATTAACATGGTTAATGGGATTTATATCAACATTTGGCATTAGAGCAAATGACTAAAATCATGCTTTCAAAATATAATAACTTTTTGATTCTAACATTAGTGTATTCGGCGTAAAGAATATGAATTGCATCGCCTATGTGCACTGTTTGTAGTCTGAATATCGCATACCTCATCGCATGTTCTATGATGGTGAGGAAATAAAGTAAGAAATCGTTGCATTAAGTTATTTGCATATTTACCACTTAAGATTTAATTTGATTTCGTTTCCAATTATCTGACCAAGATTTCATACACAGCTCATGTTCAAGTTTTACGAGACAAAATTTTGTTCTACTAGGCATTGATAGTACTAATAAATTGCATAATAATTACTCTTCGCAATTTAGTTCCACTGTAATTTGCATGGTAATTACATTTGACATTAATTTATTTATATCAAACATCTTGTGTTATTGTACGATTATTGGCTCACTGATTTATTAATGTTTGAGAATTCAGTGATTAAGTTTTACTGGTAAACATGGATGGTCGGTTTCAAGTGTTTCAACGTAGCCCTTTTCGTTCTTTATATCTAAACACCGATAAGAAAGCCTTATACAAAAATTTGCTTAAAAACTCTCAAAGTGAGAATTATGAAATTACTAATGTACCTCTACTTCAATTCCTTCAATTATTAGTTGCTGCTTTTGTGAAATTAACTTCTTAGGCGCTGATTCAATGTTAGTAGATGTTTTACTTTGAAGTTGTCATGTTTATGAACATAACAAACTCCAAAACTGTTCGATCTACTTTTAGTGCACAAAATTGGGTGCTTATAATCTTAGGTAGGGTGACACATTTAGCCACAACATTTTTCCAATACCCAAAGTACAAAACGGGAAATAAGCCCGCCCTCTTCAGTTGGTACTTGTACATCAGTACTGTTAACTTTCGAATCACCCTCGTCAGTAGTTGATTGTTGCACCTTAAGAATGTTAAATTTCTTTGATTCCTCGATGATTTCTTCAGGTGTCATCTGTATAAAAATTATAAGAAAATATATTATGAACTTTTAACGTAACACATCAATAGTCTAAACAAGAAATATAACCTATAAACAGAAGTATATAAATAGAATGCGAACTAAAAAGGAATTTTCAAACTTGCATTGCTAATGGCTCGGAACTCCACCCCTTCAACATAGATGGCCTGATTTTTGAAACTGGATTCAGAGAAGCCCTCTAGGAAGACATCAAAATCAGCTTCTTCCTGGAGATTTGGGAATTGATATAACTCATTCATCATCCATCCGTCATCTCTCCTTGTTGCGAAATCTGAATGTAAATATTGAGTCCCCATTTTGAAAGTAAGGTTCACATATGTTTGAGTTGAACTTTTTCGTGGACCACAAAATTTGAAGAGCAGATAAACCCCATAATTAACACCAGGAGATAAAAATTGAGCTTTTATGCTGATTCGGATTTTGAGATTCGAACTATCGGATACCTGCGCTACGTTTCTAAACCTGCAATTAGTATGAGAAAGTAATCAGTGCAAAGAAACAAACCATTCATGGACAGAATTAGTGACTTTTCTTTTGGCATGTGACACTTTTAATGAATAATGAGTACAATCGGGATATAGATAAGTGTAACAATAACTAGCTAGACGGGTTAAGCCCTAATCCGTGGCGTAGCTAGAAAAAAAAATTTTGGGAGGGCCAAAACAATTTTTGTTCCGGAAGAACATTAAATAGGAGGGCCGAAACAAATTTTTTTTCGAAATAACACATGAAATCGCGAAAAAATACACTAACGGGCTTAGGCCTAGGGGGCCGGGACCCTTCCCGGTCCCTTAATAGCTCCGCCCCTGGCCCTAATGTACATGGGCCTATTTACTGATGACACATTGAACATCTATAACATTTGCACTAACTAACTAATAACAAACACCACCAGGCCACCACCAGTCCCGCCAGGGTGGGGAATGACGGAGGTAGGATGCACTCAGTCTCACTCTTACCTGAGGGTAAAGGGACTCACTCTCGAAAGACCTCAGACAAGTAAGTAATACGCTGAAATATATAATGCAGAAAAATATATACATCTACCCGTCCGTACAAACACACAGGCAAAGAGAAAAAGAAAAAGAAAAAATAAATAAATAAATAAATAAATAAATAAATAAATAAAAACCACTAACCTTGATTTCTGAATAGATTTCCATTTATCTGGCCCGTAGTAGCTTTCAAACCGAAACTCCTTTGGTGATATAATTTCAACTCTTTCTTCATTAGTCCCGAGCGAAAACCACTATTATACACATCAAATCAAACCCAATATCAATAATTTATGAGTAATAAGTAAAAGACACTCTATATATCCTGATAGATTTATTATGTCTAAAAGAAAGGAGAAAATAACACCAGTAGCTTTATATTTTTTTTCAATGAGCATGGACTTAATTTGCTATGAACAATCGTTTAATGTGTGCACTTTGAGCATACGTTAGGCAAAAACAAAAACAATAAAGAACATAGAGAAACATTGTGTAATTAGGCAAATACCACTCTCTCCTCTCGGAGTAGGATTCCTTTGTGGAGCATTGTGTAAATATCCTTATTGCTCATAGCAGAGTACATCTCCGGAGAATCTGTCATTTGGATTATTTTCTTATGATCTCTTGGCAATTTGGGTTCCCATATTTCGATATCCTCCTGCAACAACAACAATAACAGTACTCAATCCCGTCAGAACATGTATAAATTTCAATATCCTACAACATATAAATTAGGGGCAATTACATATATATCCTTATTAAAGTTCAATATTACATCAATGTCCTTCCCACTTTTATAATTACGTCAATATCCTTCTCAAACTTTTGTAATTACATCTATATTCTTCTCACTTTTGTAATTACGTCAATATCCTTCTCACTTTTGTAATTACGTCAATATCATTCTCAAACTTTTGTAATTACATAAATATCCTTCTCAAAATTTTAAATTCTCGTATATATCTCAAAATCAACATATTCTTTCATCACTCAAGGCTAAAAAGTATATATGAACAAATAAATAAATATGAACAATATGTTCTTTCATATATATATCCAAACTTTTGTAATTTGTCATCGTGTGTTTTCATCAATCGAAGCCAAAAATATTATATATGAACTATATAATTATGATGAATATCAGTAATAAATAATAGTTTTTGAATTATAATTAATATAATATAATTTAATTCATTTCTGGATATATATGAGAAGTTAAAAGTTCGGGAAAGATATTAATGTAATTACAAAAGTTTTGGAAGGACATTGATGTAATAATAAAAGTGAGAAAGATATTTATGTAAATGAATAGGATATTTATGTAATATTGAAATTTAAGAAGGATATGCATGTAAAATTCTCCCTATAAATTAAATAACTATATTCATCCAAACACGTCCCGTTTATCTTTAGAGGAATGCTATATCCACAAAGAAAACATCCACAAAACATCCACAAAATGAGTTGTTGGAGTGTGATTGGTGTATTTTGCTTTGTTTCTCTCTTTTCTATTTGATTAAGCCAATCACAATCCGACAACTCATTTTGTGGATGTTTTCTTTGTGGATATAGCATTCCTCTTATCTTTATATTGTCATATCCGTTTCATTTCATTTTGAAATTTGAATTGTTTTCTAGTGCGAATAATAACATAAAAAGTCCAAAAAAATGGCTTTTAGATCATTATCGTTTTTACTAAAAAGTCATTCATCATTATAAATCGTTTTAATCTTATCAATATTGTACACCAGTTTTGTTTTATCTTTTGTCCTACTACATGGTGATTGAAACAAAAAGCAAAAACAGAGAACACAAGGTTCAAGAATATGAATGATAATTATACACTTAGAATGTGTGCAGAGAAAGGAGATTAGTGTGAAGAACTTGTACCGCAAGCACCAAAACAGGTTTGGCACTAAGAAAGGATACCCCCCCCCCCCCCCCC
>LBNU01014518.1:18461-28461 GCA_014162995.1 Artemisia annua
CCCCCCCCCCCCCCCCCTTTTGTTTTTCCCTCAAACGTCTACTTGACGGGTCATAGAGGGCTTTTGGAGAAATAGGTTCTCGGTTCAATCCCAACTCCTAGCTAAAAGGTCACTCGAATAGGTGCTCATTGCCTAGGGCATGGTCCTTGGGGAAGGGTCAGTCGGCACCCAAAAGGGTGCATGGGTCAGGGTTTCCCCGCCGATTTAAACCTTTTGGAGTTATTTCGATCTAACTTCCAAAAACAATATTATTGGTGAGAAAAGTCTGCCTTTCAACTAGACATATGTGCGTTGAAAGGGAGCCACTTTCGTAAAAGTATAAAAACTTAATTTTCAAGTTGTATCAGCACATCGTTGGCTGTTGGTCGTTTTGCTCTCTCTTCATGTATGCATTGGTAGGCAATATTTTGAAACGTAGTCAATGATTCGGGGACCATTTGTTTCTTTGTAGCCTCAAACACGATCTCATTGAGTGTTCCATCTTTATAATGGCGTCTAACCAAATGGACTAGATTACGAGCTTTACCATTATAGTCAAATTCTATCACAAATCTCCCGCACAACATCTCAAAAAAAAGGACACCAAATGAGTAAATGTCAGATTCTTTGGTTAAAAACCCAGTGGTTATGTATAGTGGGTCACAATATCCGGGTGTGCCTTTAGCGTTGTCGATGACATAGTTCATTTCCTGATTTATTGGACTTATTAGAGAAAGCCCAAAATCAGAAATTTTTGCTTTCCAATCACCATCTAGTAGGACATTTGCGCTTTTGATGTCCCTATGTATCACCACCTCTTGCTTTTTATAGCTAGTTCCATGAAGGAAAGCCAACCCTCTTGCGATATCAACGCATATCTTAAGCCGTTCCCTCCATGTAAGACCATCATACTTCAACCACCTATCAAGACTTCGTCCAGATGCGTACTCATAAACTGAGATCTTTTCTCCCTTTTCGTTACAATAGCCCACAAGACTAATGACATTCTCATGCTTATACTCTAAAAGAATTTCAAGTTCTGTCATATGTTCAGTTTCTCCTTGATCAGACTCCCTATCCAACCGTTTTGCAGCAATGAGCTCACGACCATGCTTGTGTGTAACTTCTCCTTTGTATACCCGCCCAAAACCTCCTTTTCCGATCAAATTGTGAATGCTGAAGTCTTGTGTAGCCAACCTGATGTCCTCAAGTGAAATTTTGAGATTGTCCTTGTTTCTGTTTTCCTGTGAATCGTGGATACTCTATCATTATGCTAAATCAGAAAAATTGCGAAATAGGTATATCCAGTTAATTTATCTAGTATTGTACCTTTGTTAGAGAGAAATCAATGAAAGATATCAAGGAAAAAAAATGAAATGCAAATAAATGAAATTAGTTGAGAAATCTGATAGATTTTATTGTTTGGTAACCTGTATACATATTCATTAGACTTGTCATTTATCTAATTTATTTGTCCAAGCAATTAGAGTTTTGTTTGTTTAATCAAATATAAACAAATCAATAACATACGTATTTTCTTTACTATTCCGTAAATCCATTTTTATAGTGATTTTTCGGTAACCATATAATAACATATTCGTTGGTGTGGTGGTCGGTTTGGACCTCCTAACCTGTGGTGGCCGGTTCCCATGTCCTGTGCTTTTCCCAATTATTTAAAAGCCAAAATTGTTTTTGTTATGATCTGCAGTGTAATAACACTACCATAAAACTTGAGACATAGATAATCAGTCTAGGCCCTTAGAAAAAAAAATGGATGGTCAACTGATTATAACATGGTGATTTGGATAGTCTCATGTTTTTATTTGTCTAAAATGATTATCCAACATATATTATAAGCTTTTAAACAGGAAATGATTAGTACTAAACGGAAATTTAATCCCCAAATTAACAACAGTGATTTATCCTTGAAGTAAATTCGTTAGTTACTTTAAATGATACTAGTAAATTATAAATACTAGCTAACCAGGATCAAGAAAACAATGAAAGAAACAATGGGTCATATTTGTAAGAATATTGACTAAAATATATAGGACGATGCATGAAGCAGCAGGTTACTTATTAGAAGGGATCACGATCACTATTACGAATGACAAGTTAGAGTTTAAACATTGCTAACCTGGAAGTGTAAAGCTTTCTCTAGTTCTTTGATGACCAGCTGTATTGTTGGACGTTGAGATTGAGTGTTTCCTAAACACTGATATGCAATATTTGTAAACGTGTCCAAAGAATTTTTGTTAATTCCTTTGCTAAATATGTTTTCCTCGGATTCTTCCCTTAGCTTAAGATCTAATATTTCATTTGGTGTTCCCTCTTTGAAACACCGCCGTACAAAGGATGCAAGCCCCATGTCCTTTTTCCGTTGGTAAATTGGATCATGGGCGAATCTCCAACACAAGATTTCAAATAAAACGATTCCAAAACAGTAAATATCTTTTTCTTTTCTATCTCCACCATAACGATCAGTCGGCTCATATGTGTCAGCACGATATTCCATAAGGAAATTGTATTTTCTATTCTTGAAACGAGAAGAGTAAAAGTCTGATTGGTCGTCTTCAGAGAAGCCACCAATCATTGCCTCCCAATTCTCCTTCAATAGAATATTGCTGCTACTTATAAAATGGTGTAGCTTGGTTCCATTGTTTTCGCGTCTCTTGTGGATGTAATCCAAGCCATGTGCAACATCGATGCATATTTTTATACGTTGCACCCAGGTAAAATTAGCGATGTTACGGGTGCTTCCCAGGTGATCTGCAAGGCATCCATGGGTATCATCATCGTAGAAAATGATCTTTTCAAGACCTTCATCACAATAGCCAAGAACAGATACTATGTTAGGATGTTTATACTTATTAAGCGCTAAAATTTCTGTAAGGAACATTGGTTCATTTTTTTTCTCCTCTTCACAGTATCTTTTTATAGCTACAGTGCTTATTTTCTTGGGTAGTTCACACTTGTTCTTCCCCTCTATCTCCGAGAAACTTTTGCTATCAAAAATCTTGAGTTGTGCTTTGTACATGACAAACTCTAATATCTTTGATCGTTTTCTGTATCCTGGTCGAGTGTGAATGCGGTACACTGATCGAATGCGGTATTTGTTTGAAAAATTATCTGTGGCCGATTGTATATCAGAAAATTTAATCCTCAAGTGCTCCAAGTCCTGCAACATTAATGAATGTCAAGGAATAAGGATATATTAGTTTGATATGGTCATTACGTTTTAATGTTTGTATTCTTGCTATGTGAAAATCAATTTTAAATTGGTAAGTTGCCACTTAAAAACAATATATAATCCATGTACAACATTTGGCACTCGTCTAATTCTTTATAATTTTTTTATTGAGATCGTCTCAAGTTCATGTGAACATGACCGGTAATATTCACTCACAATAAAAAAAAATGGGGTCTCTCGATAAGCCCACTGGTTTGTTTGTGAAGGAACATTCCGGTTATATTCATATGAACTTGAGAGGATCTCAATCATTTTTTATGCAATAAGAGAATCTTAAAATTAGAAATGGAGTCCTTAAAATAATATTGGAATATAGGCTGTGTTTGGCAACAAGCGTTTTGGAGCATTTAGGAGCGATAAGTGACAAGCGGTAAGCATTTGCTTGTTTGGCAACACCTCAACAAGCGTTTGAAACATGGCCAACTGCTCCAATCTTAAATGCTTCTTGAAGAAGCGGCAAGCGACAAGCGACAAGCGGTAAACATTTGTTTGTTTTTACACTTTATAATTTAGTTACAGCTACGTTACCAAACACGTTAGCTACTGCTTACTGCTTACTGCTAACTGCTACTGCTACTGCCACTGCACACTGCCACTGCTTATTGTTACTGCTACGTGTCGCCAAACATAGCCATATAAGAGCACAATTTTACCACTTGACAAAATATAGCGTTTTGATTGATTAATAAATTGTTATTTTTGGCGCGGAGCTTTTTGGGACGATGAGCGGTGAGCAATGAGCTTTTTGATTTTTATTGCCGTTTGATAAAACAGCGGTGAGCTTTGTTATTTTTTAAAAATGCTGATTTTTCCAATGTTTCTTTATGAAGCAGTGAGCAGTGGTTACTACTCACAGCTCACTGCTACTGCTACTACTCACAACTCACTGCTACTGCTACTACTCATAGCTACTTTTAACAAACACATCCAAAGTCAAAATTATCTTTAATTTAGTCAAATTTAATTTTATACTTAACATGAAAAAAACCAAAAATACGTGTAGGATATTAGGAGCAACATTAAATAAAGTTAGGGGTTTAAATGTACTTTGTAATTTGATTAGGTGTTAAACTATTACTAGAATTAGATTGTAACATTCTTCATGTTCGGATTGTAACCTTTATTGACTTAAATAAAGGGGTGTTCGAGGGTACTTTAACATGTGCATATTATAAATATTCTTGCTTGTTCTTCCTTTTCAATCATCCAAGGTTTTTGGTATTGCAACTATCGATTGTCCTCAAGGTTCTAGATTCTGCTTTTCGATCTTCAGGTTTGTTGTTGATGTTTTCCTACAAGTTGTATCAAGAGCATGGTTTTTGTGGTCCGTGAAGATTGTTGCTAGATTAGGCATTGAAGAAGAAAAGTTCGGTTTCGTTCTTTTTTTGAAGTTGCGGGTTATTCGAACAAGAAGAAGAGCTAAGGTGGCGTCGGTTATATATATTACTACAAGGTGGTAGGACACGTTGGACTTTTTAGCGATATTCCTAAAAGTTATTTTTAGTTATATACCTAACGAGCCAGATCTTTTTTTCCTTTTTGGATTTAAAACGAAGACATTATCGGCACTTTTGTAATCGATAAAACACAAAGGTTTATATTGTCGTTGTGTGTGTGTGTTTGTTTTTTTTTATATCTTGTGGTTCAAGTTTTCGATCGTGGTTCGCTTGGTGTTCAAGTTTAGGATTGGGTTTTGTTGAGGTGAAGGATGCTTATACCACTGGACACAGTAAGGAATCCTGTAGGAGAGTTCTTTAGTCCTCTAACGTGACTGGAACCAAAATTGAATGCTACTTCTTTTGCTGCTGTGTCTTTAAAAAGAATAGAAGAGTTTCTAATAATAAAACACTAGAGGATCTATCAATAGTAATGTCAATAGAGGACCTAATCCTAATTTGAATTCTAAAACTTGTGATATAATTGGTCACACTGTTGAAAGATTTTATGAGTTAATTGGTTATCCACCTGGTTGTAAAAAGTCGTTAATCCAATTAAGCAAGTTGGTTTTAAACAAAACTTTAATGCTAATATTGATGGGGTTATTGTACAAAGATGTTACTAAAGTTTGTCTGAATTTTGTCCTAAGGTAATATAGTTTCAAAGTTGTCATCCAGGTTACTCAACTTAATATGACCGGTTAAATTTGTTACTGTGTTTTGGGTAACCTAGAGTTACCGGTGAAAATCCTACGTGGCTCTGATGTATTATGGGTTAAATAGACAAATAAGTTAATAAAGTTTGCGAAAATATTCACATAAGTTACTAAAGTTTGGGGCAATGTTCACTTAAGTTACTATAGTTACTAAAGATTGAGAAAATCCTACGTGGCACTGACGTATTATGGGTTTGTTGTGATAAGAGACGGGTGCACTATCTTTCAGTTCCCTGTACAAACGGATAAAAACAGATAAAAACGTATGAAAACGTACAATATGTAAAAAAAACACATAAAACGTAGAAAAACGCACAAAAAGTATGAAAAGGTAAAAATAAAACAAACTGAGAGGCTTGTAAGGTTTAGAGATAAACCCTTTGGGGATGATCAACGGCTGCTAGGGAGCTAGGTGTTGATCATCCGAGAGCAGAAAAGGAGGACAGGTGTCATGTGTCATTTGTGCATGTACTATGCTACCTGAGAAGAGTTGTTAGGCCTAGTTTGGCATGGGCTTATGCTTTTCTAGTCAATGCAGACTTCGCGAACTATTTTGCGTTTAGGCTTGATCCGAGCATGTGCTTAGTGGGCTTGGGCCACTAATAATGATACGTTATCACATACAAAAATGTACAAAAACATATAAAACATACACAAACGTATAAAACAGATAAATAGCGGATGAAAACATATAAACCAAGATTTTTGAAAATAATTACAAACACCCGTTGGCCAAAAGGATAGATTCTGCAACAAAAGGGACCAAACGTACAAAAGGGACTAAAAAAACACGTGGACTTGAGTAACTTAGATGACAGTTTTGAAACTTTAGTAACTTAGTTGAAGTTTTTCTCAAACTTTAGTAACTTCTTTGAGGTGGAATATGTTTCAGGTTGAGATACCGGCTATCAACCGGTTGCCCACCTTGGGAGTAACCGTAGTGTAACATCTTTGAAACTTTAGTGGCCCAGTTGATAAACCCGTGAACTTGAGTAACCTGGATGACAACTTTGAAACTATATTACCTTAGGACAAAATTCAGGCAAACTTTAGTAACATCTTTTTACAATATTACCTTAGGACAAAATTCAGGCAAACTTTAAACACAATGTTAAACAATCATCTGCTAGTCTTTTTTCTCATGGTTTTACTTCTGAGCAGATGAAGAAGCTGTTAAATCTAATCAATGAAAATTCCTCTTGAAAATATGGCAGGTTGGGCTTCATTTTTCAATGGAAATGCTTGGTTTAACATAAATTTTTCAAATTTTTCAGTGCTAACTCAAATTTGTATGTTAAAACTATAAGTTTGAGTTGGATAATAGATTCTAGTGCTAATCAGTATCTGACTGTTTCTACAATTGGTATGTTAAAACTATAAGTTTGGGTTAGTCGGGTTTGAATCTATTAGGGCTAGGTCTATTCGGGTTCGAGTCAACCCGAATCTGAGTTAAATGATTAAAAAAATTGCCTACTTCATTAAATACATATACAATTCATAAAAAATATATAAAAACTTTATTCGGGTTAATCAGGTTGACCGAACCCAAATTTACCAAATATTCTCAACCCGTTACCCCTTGGGTTAACCCAAATTAATTTGTTGGCTTGAGTAACCCAACACGAATAGGCTTATTCGGGTTCGGGTCCAGATCGATTAGGGTTGTTTTTTACTAGGGGTGCAAACAAACCAAACTTTTATCAAGCAACTCGAGCTCGAGCTTGAGCTTGACTCGATCGAGTTGAGCTTTTATCGAGCTCAAGCCCGAGCCTAATAAACAAGCTCGAAACACATAACAAGTTGAGCTCAAGCTTGAGCTTTTATCGAGCTTTCGAGCTTTCAAGAACATTATATTTTAAGTATACATATTTGTATAAACAACTTAAAACTAACGTGAATATTGGTATAACAATTAAATATTTGTAGAAGGACCATTTAAATCCTAATTCTTCCGAATGTTTTATATAAGTTCTTTCCTCTCGAGTTCATAGCGTATTTTCTTAAATTTATTGATGAGTTTGACTATCAAATTTAATGTTTATATATGAATTCAAGCTTTTCGAGCCGAGCTCGAGCCTTACACGAGCCGAACTCAAGCATGGATGATCAAAGCTCGTCAAGCTATAAAACCAAATTCAAGCCTACTTTATAAATTCCAAGCCAAGCTCAAGCCCTGTCAAGCTCTGACTTGATTACACCCCTATTTTTGACACCCCTAATTGAATTAGAACATTGATTGACATGCCTAGATGTATGTATAATCCTGTGAGTCAGTATCTTGTTGGTGACAACAGAAGAACCCACTTTTCATTGCTATATCTTTTATCTCTTGGATTTGGCTGGGTTTGAAGCTTAATGATTTACTTAACCTTTTTTTAGGGTTTCGTTCTTATCTATCTGTTGGGAATTTGGCCTGTGCGTTATTGCTCTATCTTTATGTTCATGTTAGGGTGCTGAACGATTATAAAACCTTTTGGTTTTTACACTCATTGGTTTGGTGCTTTTTGCTGGAAGTTATCTGCTGGTATGACTTTTGGGTTGTTCATGTGTAAGTTCCGTTAGGATGTTTGTGGTTATGAACGTGGGTTATGGGAGAGTGAATATATTATTGTAAGTCCCTTTGTTATGTTGAAGAATGCTTGGTGTACTTGGATTCTTCATGGATGTTTAACGTGGTACTCTTTGCTACTGCTGCTAATTCATTTGGTTTCAGTTATGGAAGGGTGCGGTTGATTATCTATTGTAAGTTAAGTTTTTGGGCAACTTATTCAAAAACCCTAGTGTATCATTACCAATGAAGATCTGTTGCTGAATGATTTATTACGTGGTCTTCTGTTTGGTATATGCTGCATGTTCCTAATGATTTAGGAAATCGTATGTTGCTACTAGGGAAGTTGTGATGCCGGATTGATGTTGCTATTATGGTAGTGTGCTGGCTTTCTCTTAGTGGAATGGTTTTTGCACTTCTATGTTTTGAGTTCTTTCCTGGATCGCATGGAGTTAGGGTGCAAATCCCTTTGTTATGTTGAAGAATGCTTGGTTTACATGGATTCTTCATGGATGTTAAAGTGGACCACAAAGAGTGATATTGAAGGCTCAAGTATTTTTTTGAGTAGTAATGTTAATTTTTATGTACTTGTGTCATTGTTTTGTTGGTTCATTTTATTGTAAGTTATAAGAATGGCGTGCCATTTTTATATAAGAGTCTGTAAGTGTCCTAAGGGACTGAGATGAGGGGCGTCCGCCGTCATCCTATGTACTTCAACGCTTTTTGGTGTAATGTATTTTGCCAGGGTGAATTAACCCTTTTACCCACAAAAAAAAAAAAAAAGAACCCACTTTTCACAAACCAACAAACAACTTCCACATCCACTTAAAAACAAAATTAGTCACACCTTTAAGCCTCTATCATTTTGCAATATTCTTCAATCTCTATTAAGTTTCAAAACATTTTTTATTGTTCTAACTTGTGCATTCATTTTTGCTTTAGCAACTTTAAAGATTAATAATATTTTTTTTAACACGAAAGCGAAAATGCGGATCAAGTTACTCAAATCAAATTTTGAAAAATAAAAAGATAAACTGAAGCTCTAAAAACTTAATTAGTTAGTATGTTTGATAATTATAAAACTTTCCACTAAATGACACATAATACGCTGAGCGATTTTGTATGGTAAGGCACGCTAAACGATTTGATGAGCGACATATTTACTAAAATACCTTTAACATCTGACGTCTCCCTCCAACGTGGATCACTTCTAACGGTTATTCAACTTAAAAAGAACCATTACATAACTATGTTACCACACTTTTATCCTCTATATATTAAATAACCTTTGATTTGGGCTATGTATTTGATTATATATATTCGATGGTAAAATATTATGACGCTATTTAGTTGTAAAAATATAAGTATGATAAAATTATTTTTATTTACGTTAACTTCTTTTGTTTATATCGATTTTGTTTATTATGAGTTTTATAAATAAACATTATTTATAAATCAACATATTTTGATTAGTATGTAATTATATTAGAGGTTAAAATGGTCATTTCTTTTATTCAAAAAGCACACTATATTTATCAAACAATAATTTTTATTCAGAAGCATTTTCACTCAGCATCTTTGATTCACTCATCACTAAATAATACAGTTTTATTAAAAAGCCCCTTACTCTTTTATTAACAAATAAACAATCAAACTCATTCGTGATGTATTAAAATTAACAATATGACCGGAACAAATATATGAATTTCCATGTGGATTTATTTAAGTGCACGTGTATAATGTTTGCTTGCATGGATTTATGACGTGACAACTAAATAAAGAGTAAATTAATATAGAGTAAAGTGGGGATGACCGATGCGAATATCGGTCGACCTATGATTTTGACCGAGTTTTTCCAATCCAGTGCTACTAGCCTTAGGAGTGAAGTATATTTTTGTTGTTTGATTGATATTTGTGGGCTCAAGGATTGGGGTTGGTTGGTAATTATTTAGGGTCCGTTTGGTTTGTAGATGGGTTTCAGATTAGAATTTGGATTTAAATTTCGATTGAGATTTGGCTTTAAATTTGATTTATGTGAGAGAAAATATAATATTATAATATAAAAGTAATA
>LBNU01014520.1:15948-79122 GCA_014162995.1 Artemisia annua
AGGTAATATACCGGGTTTGAAGATTTTATCCTCGGAGAGGAATGAGTTGGAAATATCAACCACGGTAAAATCCTCAAAATAAAATGATTCAATCTCGGGTAACAAATGATGTAGATCATTTTGCTCAAATACCCCATTGATTGAATTCTCAAATCTTGGTGTAAGAGGATTAAGGTGAGTGAGTTCACCGGAGAACTCTTCGTGAAGAGAGTTATTCACATGATGCAAATCTGTGAACTCTTGTTCCGTTACAGACTAATTACTATCCTAGTTCTGAATATCAAAGATTGGATTATCAGAAATTTACGTGAATTCAGATTCGAGATCAAACAGAGGATTGGTGAAAGTCGTTTTGAATGCTTCGGGAACAAGGTGATTAACATCCTCTTCTGGACTGACGAGCTCAGAGGGTAATTCCTCCACATAACTGATGTCTCCACAAGCTAAAGAATTGTCATCAGTATGTGAATCACTAAGCTCGATGTTGGGATAAGAATTGAGTGACGGATCATGATATAAGAGACTTTCGATTTCTCCCAGATCAGCTTCGACATCAAAGAGATCATCAGTACTTCCCGATGGAAGTGGATTTACGTGAGTGAGTTCATCGGCGAACTCCTCAAGAAGAGGATCAGCATCAGAATGTGGAAGTGATGCCTCAACATATTCAATGTGTAACACCCCAACCCGACAAGGGTAGAAGTATCACATTATGGTGTCACTCAGAACATATAACGCAAGCGGAAGACTTATAAAACATACAAGTTACAAAGGGAAATACTAATTATATACTAAGGGAAAAACAAAAACCAAAAACAAAATCAAACTAAGGCCTTGTTTGTTTTTTCAAAATAAGCTCTTATTGCCTCTTTTCACTTCTTTCCTCTACGGGCGCGCAGAGGAACATGTTTGTTTTTTCAGACAAAAGAGCTTCTTTCCTCTTCTTTTCTCTTCCAAAATTCAGACATCTCCTTCCTCTTATTACCTCTTCTTTCACTTCATACCTCTTCATTCACAAACCTTACATCTCTTTCTCAATATCCGTTTTTTAACGTTTTCGTTTGTTTTTTTATGTTCTCGTCCGTTTTTTACGTTTTCGTCCGTCTTTTTACGTTTTCGTCCATTTTTTTACGTTTTCGCCCTTTTTTTTACGTTTTCGACCATTTTTTACGTTTTCTACTATTTTTTTTTACGTTTTCGTCCTTTTTTTCCGTTTTCGTCAGTTTTTTACCTTTTCGTCTGTTTTTTTCGTTTTCGTCCGATTTTTTACGTTTTCGTCCGTCTTTTTACATTTTCGTCCATTTTTTACGTTTTCGTATGTATTTTTCTGTTTTCGCTCGTTTTTTTAGGTTTTCGTCCGTTTTTTTACGTTTTCTTTTGTTTTTTTTACGTTTTCACTCGTTTTTTACGTTTTCATCTATTTTTTTATATTTCGTCGGTTTTTTTACGTTTTCGTCTTTCTTTTACGTTTTCATCTGTTTTTGTCTTTTTTTTTTACGTTTTCAACCTTTTTTTACTTTTTCGTTTGTTTTTTTTACGTTTTCATCTATTTTTTTTTATGTTTTCGTCTGTTTTTTTACGTTTTCATCTGTTTTTGCCTGTTTTTTTACGTTTTCAACCGTTTTTTTACTCTTTCGTTTGTTTTTTTTACGTTTTCGTCTGGCTTTTAACGTTTGCGACCGTTTTATTACATTTTCGTCTTTTTTTTTACGTTTTAGTCTGTTTTTTTACATTTTACTCTATTTTCTTACGAGCGAAAACATTAAAAAAAAAGAAAAAAAAACAGACGAAAACGTAAAAAACGAACGAAAACGTAAAAAAAACGGACAAAAACGTTAAAAAAACAGACGAAAACGTAAAAAGGGCAAAAACATAAAAAAAAAAAAAAAAAAAAAAAAAAAAAAAAAAAAAAAAAAAAAAAAAAAAAAAAAAAAAAAAAAAAAAAAAAAAAAAAAAAAAAAAAAAAAAAAAAAAAAAAAAAAAAAAAAAAAAAAAATAAATAATAAAAATAAAGAGAAAAAATATAAATAAAAAAAAAAAAATAAAAAAAAAAAAAAAAAAAAAAAAAAAAAAAAAAAAAAAAAACGGGCGAAAACGTAAAAACGGATGAAAGCTTAAAAAACGGACAAAAACGTAAAAAAACAGATGAAACGTAAAAAAACGGTCAAAATGTACCAAAACGGTAACAAGCGTACGAAAACGTAAAAAAACTTGTGGAAAAGAAAAAAGAAAAGAAAAAAAAAGTACTTCAATAGCACAAAAAATAGTCTAGGAAAGAAGTACTTCAATAGCACAAAAAACAAATGGTCTTCTTCTTGCAGATGAAGAGCTTATATGTACCTCTTCTTCTGCAGACATGGTTTGCAGATAAAGAGGTAAAAGCTCTGAAAAAACAAATGACACCTAAGTCCAAAAGAAGCCAAATCCAACTAATCCAGATGCAAAGGGTATCTATCGTCAGGGTAGTCCACTAAGAGCTGCTATGCACTCTTCACTCAAACCCAGCGTCCAACCTAAGAAACCTGCCGAAGGAAAAGAAATGCGGCTGAGCTTAAAAAGCCCAGTGAACAGATATATAACAAAACGAATAATCGAAACGTATAAAAGTATTAGGAAAGAAATCATAAACTCCTGCTGAAATGAATATCATTTGTCAAATGAATAAGAGATCAACGATCAACTGAACAAATATCATAAGTCAACTGAATAAAGAACATGAAGAATCAAAGGATAATATGAATCATATAGTAACCAGAATCAAAGAGCACGTAATCAACAAAGGCTTGTCCAAACGAGACGCTCGAATAGACATACGAAACATAAGAAAGCCACGAGCCGACCTACCCGAGACACTCGAATAGATCTCCTACCACATAATCACATATCATATATCCGACAAATCAAAGTGCACGAAGAGGGGAGACCTCTAAGTACCAAAATGGAGTAGCTAGCTCCAACGTGAAGAAGTGTAAGCACACACTCACATTCACCCTACACAAAATCCGACATACCTAGGATGCATCCATACGCCCCCTCCTACAAAACAAATCATATATACACCTGCTCGCATGACAAGTATATACACGTATAATGGCCAAGTGATCACATATCATATCATATCAAATGGGGACGCCGTGGATCAATCACATCTCCACAGAAAGTGTCATGCCATCGGTGCCTCGATGACACGCCCATGGTACCTCCATGAGTAGAATAAAAACTCGGGCATAAGAACGGAACAAATCATATCATATCATATCATATCCAACATCATATCATATCCAACAGAACATATCAAACTCAACTGAATCATATCATAGCAAACGAATAGCAGACGGATATCAATTCATAGAATCATATCACATGGATCAAAGCAAAAGGGATCATAGCAATGGCTCATATCAAAAAGGGATCAAAGCAAATTCAAGGATCAAAAAGAGTCATGAGAAGTCCCTACTGAAAAGGGAAGAATATCTGTACCTCAAACCGCAATGAAACCATATCAGAAACAAGGATAGGAAGTTACTCCTTCTTCGATGAATCTACACGAATTAATGATCGTCTTATTATTAATAAGCTCATTTTAAATCAGATTACTCATTTTAGGTTTCTTCTATTTTTAGAAACTTTCCATATATAGTATGTTTCCACTTTAATTAGTTTAACCATTTAAAGTAACCTTCCCGTTTTAGTAAGTTTCCGTATTTAGTAAGCTTCCCGAAATAATTCAATCCTTTAAGGTTAAAATGAACCATTAAAATATTTGAGGTTAAAATGATCAATATAATAGTTTAGGGTTGATTTATCAATTTAGTAAAGTTTAGGGTCTAAAATGTAAATTATCAAAATTAAATATTAAAAGTCAAATAAAATTATTTTAAACTTTATTTTAATAAATTAATATTAAGATAATAATTTTGGACCCGTCATTATAATTTTATGAAATAAATTAACGTACCCCACGACACACACCCTTTTATTTAATTGTTGCGATTCGAATTTATAACACCAGTATTTTATTTAACATGATCTTACGTATTGTTCCATGACCCCAAAGTAAAACATATTTTAGATGTTAACATGGTGTCAACAAGTCGAAACGGAACGCATAACACTCACAGATATGAAGGTTTCAAGATAGGCATGAGATTGACATATAAGTGTTCTATATCTATGATTTCATGCATGTTCCAAAACAGTAGAAAACTCACAAACAACACACAAATAGATATAATATTTTAGTTCATACGTTTTACCATGCATGAGATCAAAACGTGACTTTAATAATATTTTAGTTCCACCACAGTTAGATATTGTATAATCTCTTGCGTCGAGTATTAGAAGATTTATCGATAATTATTATGAGTGTGTCGACATTAAAATCAAGCATGCATGAGATCTATCATTTTAGTTCGAATGGGGACTAGACCAAAATACGTTTAGGACAAATGTGAATAGATCAAAATCACGTAATAACCGATGTGAAAACAAACTTACAAGGGTCGATTAAATCAGATTGCCAAATCATTATTTGATGTGAGTATACATGTGACGCCTTTTTATCATTTTATTATGTGAGTATTAATCCTAACCATGCATGTTTTATTCACTATTCGTATAGCTTTATTCCAGGTTTTAGTCCACGTATTGAAGAGTTTATTTAGAGTAAAAG
The DNA here is from genome assembly GCA_014162995.1 of Artemisia annua. Taxonomy (NCBI): domain Eukaryota; kingdom Viridiplantae; phylum Streptophyta; class Magnoliopsida; order Asterales; family Asteraceae; genus Artemisia; species Artemisia annua. The sequence goes on from LBNU01014520.1 coordinate 20,621, forward strand.
ACCAGGCAATAAGCATGCTTAACAAGCTGGTTTCAAATCACCAAAACAGAAATAAAGTCGATATACGTATAGGTTATATGTTCATGAATTCATGCGACGTATAAATTAGTGATCCATATCACAAACGTACGAAACAATCAAATAGTATTAAGACAAGATAGTTATGATCGTTTAGCATGATTTACGTTTAGATTTTATGTCATCAATGAGTGTGTCGAATGGATAGAAAACAAGGAGGTAGAGATACCTTGGGTCGGATCATACGAAACAAGGAAGAACACAAGAATCAGAAACCGACACCTTTCGAACCCAAAACCAAGACCTAAACCTTCAATCTCTACAGCCCGCGATCACCACACATACCGATCACCAACGATCATCTTCTTCGCTACCCCGATCACCACACCACGCTACAACTAGTTCGCACCTTCGTACTTAAAGAGCTTGAGAGAACAAGATATAGGCTGCCGTCACTTGTGAGTATTGTTGTAGGGTTTGTTGTGTGTGAGTAAAAAAGGTAGTATATGGTTGAGTATAAGTGAGAAACGAATGGATTATGGGCTGGAAGTGAAACCGAGTCTTAGGGAAGACTTGGTGACCAGTTCTCTTTCAATCTTTCAAATTTGATCCTATCATTAATTTATGCACATTATGTACAAACGTAAAATTAAATTGGACATTTATATGACTTAATTAACGTGTAATATTATTTAGTAAAATATAAGTTCTGTCAACTTTACTTCATATCATAGCTTAAGTTATAGGTTCAAGATTTATTGGTACAAAGTTTAGGAAAATTTAAATTATATGGGAATTTCCGAAAACAGATTTTAGGGTTTTACACAATGTCTCCATAAGATGCACAATCATCGTTAGAATCGGAGAAAGTCTCAAAATGATCTTTTGAACACTCAAGAGGGGAAGGAAAATCACACATACAATCAAGAATTCCCTGTGACTCACTTGGGATTGGGACAAGGTTCTTAACACTAGACTTTATGAATTCGTTCGATTCCTTTTCAGGAACAGTGTCAAGATGCTCGTCCCCCATGTTTAGAGAGTTAGTGGGAAACTCGGGTGTGATAACCGTAGACTGAGATGGAATTTCAACTGATGAACTGGACGAATCTTGAAGAATATCAAGGGTATCTTCATCATCACTGTCATCATCGTAATCGAGAAAAGCAGTATTACGAAATTTGGCACGTGTTTTAGCTGCTTGTTCCTCGACAAGTAATTCTTCCATGGTCTTTTCGTTTCTAGTAGCTCGTTCTTCTGCAAGTAATTCCGCAATAGATTTATCACGAGAATTTTGAATGAGTTGAAGTTGTGGAGGTGTGGATGTGTCGAAACCGGACGTATCAGAACTAGAACAATGTTCAGGATTATAATACGGTTGACATTGAAAATCATTATGAGGACCCCCACAATACGCACAAGAAGAACTTGGAGCATGGTGAAGCGAAATATTAGCCAACTCCTCCTTAAGTTCTTTCAATATCTCAAGAGCCTCTAGACAAAGGTCTTGCGGGAATTGAGGAGTTGTTTGAATCATTTGGCACTGTGGAGGTTCGTCATGATACGAATAGTCATAATTGTTACAAGGAAATGGATTCCCTGTTTGACAATCAGAGCTGAAGTGGGGACCTCCACAGTACTCACAACAGTATGATTGTTGTGACTGATTTGGTGAATAATATGGAACTTGGTCATTTTCAAAGTTCTGAGTGTTACCAGGAAATTGTTCATAGACAAACGTGTTTCTGGTTTGACACTCAAATCCTTGGTGAGGACCTCCACAATATTCACATGAATATGTCGGTATCTCATGGTGTGGAAGCTGATGGAATAAAACAGTCGTGTTATGGTAGGAATAGGGATTCTGGTTATAGACAGACCCGTTTCCTGACTCTACCATGCCACAACTGGGGCAATTATCATCATTATAAGGACCACCACACCATTGACAACCAAGAGGGTGAGGATGAGACATAGAGAGAATCAAATTGTTACAGAGGGTAAGGGATAAAGAATCAAAAAGGTAGAGGGTAAAGGTGAATATTTTTGGAGTTTTTGGAAAACATTTTGTAAAAACAATTAAAACAAGACCGAGGCAAAACGACAGAGAACTTAAACCAATAATCACAATATGAATGGCTTCTTTGAAAAAGGTACACCAATTCACAAGGACACAAAGGCAAGTTTTAATCTTTTGTTTGGGAACTTATTAATGGTCATACCCCCAGTTGGGTAGTATTCTGCCTTGGTTTGCGGTGGTAATAATAGTATAATGATTGGTGAAGAGATTTGGTCATTAAACATGTTGATTAATGAGTTAGGGTTTGGACAGAAACATAGTGCTGTAAAGATACGAAGATATTTAATAGATGGAGATGAGTTATGACTCCTCCCAAACTAACCAGTCAACCAGGTGTGGTCAACAAGTCAAATCTGAGAGAGGAGAGATCAATTTATGATTCGTTGTAAGCACAGTGTGTTCACGGGTCGTTATGTCCCAGCAAGATTGAAATTGTGTTTTGAGAAACGTTTGAAAGATTCAGTGATCGGGAAAGTAACCAGATTATGATTTAGATTGATTTACACTAATGGAAATGAGATAAATAACAGATATTAACAATTACGGGAAATCAGATAAACTAAAAACGTAATCAAAATTAAAACAAACGTAAATGTGTACTGAGAAAAGTGAGAATTAAGCAAAAACAAACTACAGGGGGTGAAAATGACTTTTTTAGAAACTTAATATTAAAAGAAAATTTTATAAAAAAGAAAATTTTATAAAAAAGAAAAATATTTTTTGATTATTTTATTATTTAATATTAATTAAAACTATTTAATTACTTATTATTAATATTTAAATTAAACTAAATATAATATAATATTAATTTAAACTAAGAAAATGAAAATTTATTTTTAAAAATTATAAAATAACTTAAAAATAATATAAAAACAAAAAATATGTCTTTTTGTCTTTTTCTGAATTTAATATTAATTAATTACTAATTAGATATTAATTAACTAATTAACTAATTTAAATTACTAATAATACTACAAATGACTTAGAAATTTATGAAATATTTTATAAAACTAATTAACCTTCACAGGAATCCTAAAAAATTATAAAAAGTTTATAAAAATTATTATTAAACTATTTTACTAATTATTAACTTAGTTATTAATTAAAAGCTAGTTAAACTAATTTAATTAAGATAAATAGCAAATGAACAGTAATAATTATGAAATATTTTCTAAAAATACTTTATAATTAATAAGAACTAGAAAAATTATAAAAAGATACTAGTGATTAAAAATAAACAGTAAGTGATTTTCTTTTTTTGTTTTTTAATTAAAACTAATTTAAATATTATTAATTATTATAAATACTAAATGAAAAGATAAAATTATGAAATTTTTTATACAAACACTATACTAATGCAGAAACCTAAGAAAATTATAAAAAGTACTAAGTGCTTAATGAAAAAGTTGAAAAATAAGCTAAATAGCTAAAACTTCTTAAATAGAAGCTATCACTATTTTAAAAAGTGATGATTTTTTTGATTTTTCTTTTTGAAAACTATTTATATACTGAAAATGAGTAACTTTTACAAAGACAAACTTTTTGTAACTTAAAAATAAGCACTTTGGACACTAAAATGCTTAATAGATGGCTTTTTTGGATTTTATGAATGAGAAAAGCTATTAATAAGCTACACAGTTCACTCATGCCACAAAATAAGCTTTACACTAATGAGATATATGAAAAATAAGCTAAAGCTACCAAATAAGTACACTGAATAAGCAAGAAACAAGAAATAAGCTCTTATCTAAAAACTCAGAACCAAACAGACCTAAGGGGCTATTTCAGGCCTATGTGGGGCCCTCAAATGAGCTCAGGGGTCCAAAAGAGCTTCTGGACCAATAAGCCAACCTGGGGAGAAACCAAATAAGCCAAAAACCAAAGCCTAAGTCCTACAAATAAGCTCACAAGAAGCTTGAGAAAAAGCTTGTATATACTGATGACTCAGTATACACACTGAAATGGGACAAACAAAAAGCTATAAGCAGCCCTAGCAAATAAGCTGAAAATGGCAAAATAATCCTTGAACCTTAGAGCTGAGCTTATGGGCTTTCCAAAAAGCCAAGAATCACTAGGTGGGGCCCACTAATAAGCTCTGTGTGAGCTTATGAAGATGGGTATGAAATCTGGTACAGGGGAGGTAACTGAGCAACTAAGTAACTTTGGGCAAGCTTTTCAATAAGCAAATAAGTTCTAAAGTTGGATTTTTCTTTTGAAACAGATTGACAAGCTACCAAAGAGCTTAAAACAACAAAAATATTTTATCTCCAATCTGTAATAAACCCTAGAGATCAAAAAGAAAATCTGCCCTTTTAACTGAGTATGCAATTTTGACTTTTTGAGATTTTGTAAATGTTGACTTTTATGAGATTTGATTGAGTCCTATTGACTGAAAATGATGTATTAAGCTACAAGGAGATGAAATTAAGCTATACTATCAACTTATGAACTGATTTGATGATTACTTGAACCTTAAATCCTAACAGTTATCAAATGATGTGAGATTAAAGGTGATTTTGACTTTTGCTCAAAGGACACTGGTTTTTAAGGTTAAAATGGACTAATAAGGCCTAAAATAACTTGCATGAACCAAAATCAACTCCACACACAACCTCTGAGATCAAAAGTTCAGCAAAACCAAACAACCCTATTATGAAACTGATTTTTGGTTTCTTGAGCAAATTGATATTAAAGTTTATGAAAATGATTTGCAGCCACCTAATATGATCTAATGAGCCTAAATGAGCACAGAAACAACAGCATAAACAATAAACACCTAGGAATCTATAAAATGCTAAAATGGCAGTTAAGCTAGGATTATTTGCACAATGAAATCTAGATGAACAAGTACCAAATTTTAAGCAATAATACTACTTAACTACACTAAGAAAGCACTAAAACACAAATATAAGCAGTGATAAGCAATTACACAGTGAAACAAGAAAGTTGAGATAAATTCTTACAAATGCCTTCCAGCTTATACACAAGAACCAAGGACCCAAGAACCAATCCTATAGGCTTCCACAAGCCACTAAACCACTGCCATCCAATATACACAGTGCTCCAGCTTTCTTCAATCTTTTTTTTTTTTTTCTTTTTTTTATATTTTTCAGTGTGTTTTCTTTATTTATTTTTTCTTGTATTTTTAATTTTTGATTCTAGACTGAGTTTTAAGGTTTCTAAAAGCTTGAATAAGCTTTATGGGAGCTTATATGTTCCTAAGAGTCCATAAACACAACTACAAACAACATTACAGAGATCATGAGATTTTTAAGGAAAAATAGCATAAACTGAATTAAGACTGAAAACTTGTAATTGAAGATTGAAATGAGTTTATTTCACACTGAAAACACTAACAATACAACTTAGAAGCTTAAAATTACACTAGGATTTAAAAAACTACTAATTCGACATTAATTTTACAATAATAAAATACACAGTCTTCATTGCTCCATCTCTTTCCTTTTATAGAGCCTTCTAGGGTTCCTTGGAGTACTCTGAGCATTTACCACAACCATTGGATCATCAAAATTAATCTTGGCCGTTGAATAATTTTTTGGCGCCAAAATAAAAAACTCCAATTGGGACTGATTTATAGCAATTGGGGGGTGGTGGCATTTATTGTGGTTGTCTTGTTAGGTATATATGGTGGGGGTGAGTGGTTTGGGCGGTGGGATGGGATGGAGAGGTGAGGTGATGGTTTTGCAGGTTGCAAGTGGTGAGGGGGTGAGAGGGAAGGAGATGGCCAAAGCGTTTGACCGGGGTCTTAGCTAAGCAGGGGTGTTTGTGGGCTGGTGAAGGTGTTTGGGCCAGAGAAACATGGGCCAAGGGTGAATGGTCTATGTTTGTGTTTTTTTTGGACTTGGACTGGTTTTGGGTTAGTAAATAATAAAGGAGTCCGTTTGGTTTATAAGTTATCACAAGGACCATTTGTGTAATTTCTGAATTCTTAAGGGATTGATGTTGTGATTTTTCCAAAGCATTCACAAGGCCCATTCTTGCCACATTTGAATAGTACAAGGTCCTTTGTCGATTTCTTCACTTTTGAATTCCCAGGGACCAAATCTGACAATTTTGAAACTTGAGGGACCTATTTTGTAAATTCTCCAAACTTTTCACCCAAGGACTATTTTTGAAAAAGTTTCATAACACAAGGACCATGATTGATAATTTCCAAAGTTTTAATCCCAGGGACCATTTTTGACAACTTTGCAAAGTTCAGGGACTAGTTTTGTAAACTTTTGAAATTTTTCACCAAAGGACTAATTATGACGACTTGTGATTTTCAAAGGACTTTGGTTGACTTTTCTTCCAAAATAAATGCTCAGGGACTAATTTTGACAAGTTTTGAAAGTTGAGGGACTGAAACTGCCAATTATGCAAACTTTGTTCGTTTTTCATTTGTTTTCAATCATTTTGCATCTGAAACATGTAAAACACAATCCTGGGATATTTTCAGTATTTTGATGCATTTCTGAGTGTTTTTGGATGTTTTTGCAGTTCAGATAAGACAAAAATGATGAGTATTTACACACTCGTCAAGTTAGATCACGAATTTTGAGTCTAAATTATAGTTTAGAGAAAGAGCTTTCCAAAAAGTCCGACCACGATTGATTTCGAGGTCTGGAAGTTGGTCTTTTGATTTTTACAAGTTAAATTGTCAAAGCTGTTAAACCGGGACAGAATTAGGTTATAAGTTTGATGGTGAATTGTGAATTAAAAAGTGAGATCTAGGTTAGCCCTTCTGGAGGAGTTGAGTTTCATATGTACTTAGACTCCCACGCGAAGGATTTGCGATAAAAAGTTGTGCAAGTATTTTATTTTGATTAAAACTTTTTGGTGTGCATTCAGATCCGAATCTGGATAGTTGTCAAGTTTGATTTTCTTATGGCTACTTGTATGTGTTTAGAGTGCATGGCCTTCTGAGGATAGCTTGTCTACTCATAAGGGACCATGGTGAATTTTTGGTGTGAGTTGTGGAGCTTGTTTGGTCTTGATTTTGTGTGGGTGAATGTACCCTAAAATTCTGCGTTTTCTGAAATTATTTGTGCAAGGGATTTAGTGAGTGCTAGTGATTGGTGGTGTTTAGTATGGATTCTAGGAGATCCATGGTGGGTCATATGAACCTTAGACATCCATCATATGTGTATTACATGGGTTATAGCTTATAGCTTGGCCATGTGTAACGTGAACTAATTTGTGTTATATAGATTTGTGATTTGTGTTTGTGAAAGCTGCAAAGTTTGAGGTGAGTTCATAGTCCCACATTTTACTTTGTTTTAAACTTGGGATGGGAATGATGCTTGTGATAAATGTTTTGAGTTACTGTGATTATGTGTGGTTGAAAGCTTGGACTTATAATGTTATCATGTGAATGCTATGTGTGATGATAATGCTGTGTGGATATATACGTGATTCAATTGGGAGGATGCTTATCCTGTTGCTCGCGCATGCGACCAAATTGATGCCAAGATTGTGTGGATATATACGTGATTCAATTGGGAGGATGCTTATCCTGTTGCTCGCGCATGCGACCTAATTGATGCCAAGATTGGATCGGGGGACACGTTCCGTCCCAATGGTTGCGAATTATTGTGTGATATGAATTGGATTGGTGGGCACGTTCCGTCCCAATGGTTACCTTTTGTTGTGTGATTGCATGTTAGCTTATATGATAACTATATTTATTTGTCCAGCTATATTTTATAATCACAGTGAACTGGTTGCCTTGTGTGATATTGTGTGTCTTAAACCTATGAATCTCACCAACATTATGTTGACGTTTTAAGCATCATTTTCAGGTGAGCATGAAAGCGACTAGAAGAGAGACTTTAGTTGCATTTGAGAGTGAATTATCTATGTGTTTGGATATGAATTTGTTTGACTTTGTTGAAGATATCTTTTGAGGTTTGATTTGGTTATTTTCTTTTGGGATATCGTTATGACACTTTGTGTCTGTACTTTGCTCTATTTTTGTGCATGTAGTTATTCTCTATATAGACACCATGTGTTGTGATGATATCCATGAAGTTACACACTCGCGTTTCCGCTTTGGCGAGGTGTGACAGTTGTCGAGCGTTGTTGACTTATATTGTCACTTGCAGGTCTAATCCATTATGAACTAGTGTATTTAGAAATTTTAGTCGAGATTCGGACTAGCTGTATTAAACTAATTACTGTACATATTTAGAATTCTGAATCAAGATTTGAGGTTTTGAAGAGATAAGATTAAGAGCATATTTCCATGTTGGTAATTTGGTACTATTCATCATCCTTTCCCCACTTCATTAAAAATTTCCTCTATTATGATTTTTTAATATATAAATGATTTGAAGGACCCATGTGAAACTGGTATCTTCTTCTATGTTTGCACCCCATTGTCTTTTGTCTTGGAAACATCTTTCCATATGCACAAACTACTCAACATGCATGACACAGCAAGTATAGTTTCACTTTCCATTTAACTCATGAATTCACAATTATACTTTTACTGGCTTTAAAACTGTCATTTAGTTTACCTTAAAACTACTTAAAATTTTTAGTCAGTCCAAAGATTGTTATAATCTGAACATCTTTTATTAAAGATATCTATTTTCTGTTACCTTGATATTAGAATATATAATCCACTAAAGGTGTAGATTGGCGGGAACCCTGACCCCGGGTGCGGCACCAGCCACTCGGACTCCTGAGCTCTAATCCACAAAGTCTCTCAGTGAACCCATAGGTTTTGCGGAGGTGGGTACCTATCTGGGAGCAAAGTGCCAGGGATGGGTTCGAACCCGAGTCAATTGACTCAAGAATGAAAGCCTCACCCACTGGACCAATGGCCCCAGTGGTGATATTAGAATATATAATAAGTTAGGCAAATCTCCAGTGAACCCATATAATAAGTTAATTCAGGCAAATCTTATTCAGTATGATCAAGATGGGGTTTTCATTAGAACTCAAGAATCCAGAATAACCGATTCGAAAATGTAAGTAACAAGTTGAATCAAAGTATGTATACTTTTTTTGTACAGCTTATCTGTCATAACTAGATGTCCAACAAATTTTAACATAAGCTGTTAAAAAGTATAACATCTTATTTGGATTCCACATGATCAATACAATATAAAAAACCAATCAATAATAGTTAATTATAAAGAGAAAAACCACCACATGATTGACTCATAAACTAAATATACATTTCCCACATCCTTGCCTGGTTGTCCCTCTTGACCATCTCCTTTAGATATTCATCTCAATAAAGTTCCTCACTTGTCTTACCTAAATATTTTCTTAAAAACTATAGTCTTCGAAAATGATTATGATATATCTACGCATTGGTTTAATATCATAATGCTTAACTAAAAAATGCTCTAGATTTACCAAGGTTATATGACAACAAGCTAGTAAACTCAGGTTGTATAATAACACGTAAAACACATCAGATAGAGAAAACTAAATGTATAAGAAACTATTGATTTAGAAGAAATTTTGTAACAATTGGTTAAGAAAAAGTTTATTCGGCTCAATACAACTAACCCAACCTGTATTTTAGTCCTATGCACTTTTATCTTAATGTACTATAACTTGTTTGATCTGCCGAGTTTAGCACAACCAAACACTTGCTGAAAGAATTTTAAGTTGTTTTAAGACGACTAAAGCATATGTGTGAAGTAGCAGTGTTTATTTTTTTGGGCATGGGCATCCACACATAGGAATAAGGAATCTTGAACCTTAACATGAGACACACATTCAGACAGCACAGCTAGATCTCCTTAGTGCTGTCCATTTGACCAATATTGTCCCACCTCCTATTATTATCTTTTTTTTTATTTTTTTTTATTTTATTTTATTTTTTTTTTCTTTTTTCTTTTTCATTTTTATGTATTACCACTGAAGTATATTTTTTTTTCATTTTATGCTACAAAAAGTTAGTATGCACGTATATATCTTAAACCAGCATATAGAGTAACTCATAATCCAGTGTTTATCCCGCATGAGAAATGAGTCTAACGGAAACTATAAAACAACATTCACTAGTATAAGCAGAGGATAGAAAGTTTGCTAACGCCTCGTATAGCAATTAACACCAATAAATAGACAAAAACCTATCAATGATCATTTCATTTTGATATATATCATTGTACAAAATGTGTCTTAAAAAGACAAGGTGAATTACTTCCCAAAAGCTTTTCACGAAGAGATTGTTGATGATGTTTAAGTTATAGACTAGATTGCATAAATGTTGCTTTTAATATAAATATTTACGATTTATATTTGTTTATAAATAATAATAATAATAATAATAATAATAATAATAATAATAATAATAATAATAATAATAATAATAATAATAATAATAATAATAATAATAACATAAACATTATCTCTAATCATATTCTAATCATAATCATTGAGGCCACCCCATGTTCTTGCACTTCTTTATTAAAGCTCAAACTCACATGAACAGATCCTACATTGCCTCTTCAAGGTGGCACTTATACAACCACCACCATCACCTTCCTCCTCCCTTCTCCTCCACCTGCACCGCGGTTGCCACCTTATATCATTTCTCATAGTTATGTTTAAGGTTTAAGTTGGATTCAATCTAGCTAGCTAGTGTGTTTTTGCAAACTAAATGAAGATGAAGAAAGAAGATATTGTTCAAAGGTTAAAGTTTGGAGGTACTCCTAGGAAATTAGCTAACGATGTAGTTGTACATGCTGGAAACAAGGTTTTGCCCGTCAATGAGTCAACCACAACGTTGTCATCCTCGAAAAACCAGAATCCAGAAAAAGGTGACAGAACAAAAACCATTACTAGGATGAGAGAGTTGTTGAAATGGGCTGCTGCTGCAAAATCTGATAAGGGTGGGAAATACATTGCTCGAAAGGTTTGTTTTTATATATCCGATTCAGTTATCGTTTCTTACATCTTTAAAAAAAGTAGTTACAAATTTGGTTCAGTTCACAAGCAAACCATGCATTTTCTTTTTTTTTCCAAATTTAAAATAACATTTTTATTTGAAATTCAGTACTATACTCTATACACTTCAATTCAAAGTGCGGATTAAAGTTTCCCGTGTAATATAACATAAAGTCATTAAACACCCGAATATTTGTTAAACTGGTTTAAGAAAAAACGGTGTTTAATTAGTTACTACTATTTTGTTTTTCAGGTGCAACAATTTAGAAACAGAACTACACTTAAAACAATACGAGATGATGATCAAATGACCAACGAGTCCCCAAAGATTAGTTTCAGATGGGAAGTTGAGAGTTGCTCTACTTTTTCTTCAGCATTATCAGTTTCTTCTACGAATAAAAATGACCAAAACGTTAACATTGAAATTCATCCGAATCTGGATGGTAATTCTAACACTATAAGAATAAGATCAGGAAGCTGGGTCACAACGGATTCAGATTGTAAGTCTCTTTAGTCATATCGTCTATTCGCACAAAAAAAAAAAGTTTGTTTTTATGCTACTAGATTTGAAGTTCATAAAGGAATTTTTATCTATTTATCTAAACATTTTTTGTGTTTTTGCATCAGTCGTGGTCTTAGAGCTTTGATGACGTACGAGGAAATTAACGCAGCATTTGAAGATTAATTGTGTCGTATTTTTGAGGATGAAGACGGTTTTCTAAAGTTTAAGCAATTGTTGTTAAATCCGATCATGAATGATCGGAACAGTGTTCTAAGACACGCATTTTGAATGATCATGTACATCCTTTATGTTTCTGAGATAAAACACATACGGTGTTTTGTTGTATTAATGCAAGATTTAAGCTCTTATGTCTCTGTCTTTTTGCTAGCTTAATCACTTAGAAGATCTTATGTTCTATCTAAAAAATAAACAGTGTATTTTTCATTAATCTGTTGATAAATTGCACGCAAGTTATTACTAGTAATGAATACATTTATTTGTCTAACTTTTAGTGATATAGACACTGATATGTGAACATCAATCTCAATAAACACCAAAAAATAATGGACAACAAGGTCATGTTACAAGTATGTGAATGCAAATCTGTAATTTTTGGCATTGCATTTATAGTTATGAAGTACTGTTTTAAGAACTATCAATATTCATTCTAAGCATATTCGGTAAATGATAATGATTAGGATTGGACGACATTTTTGACATTTCCGGTAGAATATCAGGCAACCTACTTAAGCATAGAGACATAGAGCATGGACCGTGGAGCTTTGCCTAATTCATTTTTAGGCAATCTACATAGCTTAGAGTTGTGTTACCTTCCAAACATAACCACATCTTGTCAAAACCAAAACTGAATCATATAATCACGGGTTAGTTTTAAACCAGACTCAGAACTAGATTCAAACTTCACATTGGTGCGAATTAAGTCTATTCAAACATACATATCGAATTTTGACATACTTAAATATAGAAGATGGCCGCTAGGATAGCTTTGCCCGATTCAAAGTTAGACAATCTACGATGTGTGCGCGCGTGACCACCAAACAAAACCAAACCTTACAAACTGACAACTACAATCAAATAGATCGAAACGAAATCATATATTGTTCGTCTAGTCTCAAACCAGACTGTGAACATGACTCAAACTTGAGAGTTGTGTGATTCAACTTTAAATTAACAACATCGTTTTATTATGTACACCCACTTTCGACCAAATCGACACACATCATGCATAAATGATTTAAAAGCCACTCAATAAACGAGCTACACATGGTAAAAAAAAAGTAGACCAATTCTTTGAAAATCTTTCCCACGTTTTTCAACTACCATTCTATCCACTCACCGTTCATAACCCCCAAACTTCACAAACACCAATTCATCAAAATGGAAGGAGAAACACCAATGGGGTGCTTGGTTGAGGGTTTTAGAGGGTAAGGAAAGGTAATTATAAAGAAAAGTATCGCTTGGTTTCTCATAGTGCAATGCTCCATTTCTTAAAAGTGGGTAATACTACATTACTCACTAAATTGGAGGTATTAAAAATTGATTATCTATTTGCATCTTTTTTACCCATGATCCCACTCCTCCTAAATTCATGCTATTTTCAAACAATAATCCCTAACATATAATGATCATAATTATTTCATGAGGGATGATTTTTCAATCGTATGCTTACTTAAATATTTAAAATACTAGAGTAATATTAATTTTTAATTTTTGTAACATACATAAACATAATTTAAATATCTAATGTGTAATGTGTGAAGCTGTTAATATATGTATCAATTCCCATTACAATACTACATATTTTAGCGGATAATTTCAAAACTACAATAACACAAATTTTCTTCTTCGTTGATACAATTTTAATTGATGGTGCTTCATGTTAACTATACTTATTTGATTTGATATTATTTGTTGTTTTTATCTAGAAAAAGTTTAAAAATAAGTATTATACTTTTTATTCTTTGAATATTTTTAACCAAGCAATATCAATGCAATGAAATACTTTTATCGCATTCCTTAGTATACTCTTTGCATTTCCTTTTCCCATTCTTTTGCTTGTACCAAGCACACCCTAAATTACTGAATTATGATCAAATGAGAAGAAATAATTATAATGAGAAGGATGAGAAGTAATCACATCAATCATTTCAAATGCACCTATAAAAGTTAATGCATCTTCCTTCAAATTTTCCCTCCTAATTAAAAAATTGCGGAGTACTTCTCACCATTCTCATTTTAATTATTCTTCTTACTGCATCCTTTAATTACTAAAAGGTTATTTACTAAATTAAGTAGTTTGGACATATTATTAGATTAACCACTTAATTGAGAGAGCGATATGTTTGTAAACCTCTTATTAAGATGCAACAAGGGTTTGGATCCACTTATTAACTAATAAAACCCTCTTAAATCGTAAAATTAACCTCATACACTATTTCTTACATTAACATAAATAAAAGTCGTCACTTGCTTCCTCCACTCTTTGTTACATCGAGACGAATGATGAAAACTACCAAACACATCTACAAAATCTAGTCGAGTTTAATTTGATAACAGCGCTTTGCATGGTTACCATATTACATCAAGATGGATCAAAATCTAGTCGCTATTTTGATAACAATATTTTCCACTGTTTCTTTACATCAATATGGATAAAAATGGTCACTTGACCTCTCCACTCTTTCTTACACCGACACGAATGACAAAAACCACAAAACACGTCTACAAAACCTACTCGATTTCCCAATAACGACACTGTGCACGGGTACCATATTACATCAAGATGGATCAAAATCTAGTCGCTATTTTGATAACAATATTTCCACTATTTTGTTACATCAATATGGATAAAGCCCATCACTTGACCTCTCGACTCTTTCTTACACCGACACGAATGACAAAAACCACCAAACACATCTACAAAACCTACTCGATTTCCCAATAACCACACTTTGCACGGGTACCATATGACATCAAGATGGATCAAAATCTATTCGACATTTTTATAACGACGCTTTCCAGTATTTCTTACCTCAACATAGATAAAAATCGTCACTTGACCTCTCCACTATTTCTTACATCCACTATTTGTCACATCAACATGGATAAAAATCGTAACTTGACCTCTCCACTATTTCTTACACCGACACGAATGAGAAAAACCACCGAACACATCTACAAAACCTACTCGATTTCTCAATAACCACACTTTACACGGGTACCATATGACATCAAGATGGATCAAAATCTAGTCGACATTTTGATAACGACGCTTTCCACTATTTCTTACATCAACATAGATAAAAATCGTCACTTGACCTCTCCACTATTTCTTACCTCCACTATTTCTCACATCAACATGGATAAAAATTGTAACTTGACCTCTCCACTATTCCTTACATCGACACGAATGAACAAAACTACCAAACACATGTACAAAACCTACTCAATTTCTCGATAACCACACTTCGCACGAGTACCATACTAGTCTGGATAACGTAACATAAAATAAAAGCCACTCAATGTAACTAATCACACAGGTACAAAAAGTGGACCAAAATCATTGAAACCCTATCTCACAATTCCATTAAAACCCCAAAAAAAAATCACACACAAATCCATCATCAATCCATCAAAATGGTAGAAAATACACAACAAATAAACTACTTCAACTACATAACAACAGACTTAACCCAAACAATCCTATCACACCTACCACTCAAGTCACTCATCCGTTGCTCCACAGTATGCAAGCAATTCCGTTCAATCACCAACAACCCTTCTTTCCACCCTACAGCACAAACCACACCATGGTTCTTTTTATACGGGCTTAACAATATTTCTTGTAAAAAAAACCAGTCATTTGCATATGACCCATTATTAAATGAATGGATTCATGTCCCAAAAACATGTTTTCCAGATACCCT
This sequence comes from Artemisia annua, assembly GCA_014162995.1. NCBI lineage: Eukaryota > Viridiplantae > Streptophyta > Magnoliopsida > Asterales > Asteraceae > Artemisia > Artemisia annua. Next base: position 36,078 of record LBNU01014520.1, read on the forward strand.
TTTGGCTGAATCATCGATTAGTGGTGATAAAGGGTTGTTTTTTAATACGGCTGGTGTTAATTTTAGTTTGTCCCCAATTTTGAAACCCTTATGGTATGCAACAACCCCTTTAAAATTCTCCAGATTTAATCCATTAATTGGAGTTTTGAAAAATGGGTTTTGTTTGGATTGTGGAAATAAAGAAGGGTTTGGGTTGGATTTGGATTTGGAGTTGAGTGTGTTGAGAATTATTGTTGTTGGTGGTGTTAGGTTTATTGGGGGTTTAGTTGATATGGAGGATAATTTAGGGGTTGAGATTTATGATGGGGATTTGAATTCTTGGGAGATTTGTCCGCCTTTGCCTGCGGATTTTAGGTCAGGGAATTCGTCGCAGTCGTTGTGTTCGGGTTTGTTTAAGGAGAGGTTTTATGTGTTTGGGATATATTCGGGGTTTGTTTCGTCGTTTGATTTGGAGAAAAGGGTGTGGAGTGATGTGCAGACGCTTAGGCCTCCGGGTGTGGTGATGTCGTGTTTGATATCTTGTGGGCGTGAGTTGATGTTGGCGGGGTTGTGTAATGATGTGCGTGGGCATTCGTTTAATTTGTGGAGGGTTGATGAGTTGACGATGGAGTTTAGTGTAGTTGCGATTATGCCTAGTGATTTGCTTAATTGTTTGTTTGATAGTGATGGTGATGATCAGTTTGCTAGTTTGAAATGTGTGGGATATGGGAATTTTATCTTTGTTTTTAATGAAGAACATAGGAGGAATTATCCGGCTTGTGTTTGTGAAATTAGGTCTGACTCGGGGGAATGTAGATGGAGGAGGGTTCCTGATTTGCCTGAACCGGTTAACAGGTTTCATAAAGTCATTGGTTTTTGTTCAACAATTCCAATACATCGGATTCTTGGTAGTGAGGTTGTGTAGAATGTAGTTAGGTTTGACTCATGTTTATAGATAAGTTTGCCCTTTATAGATTTGTTAACAATGCAATTGTCTTTAACCCATATTTGGCTTGTGTTCAGCTGTGGAGTACCATTTGTATTATGGTGATTATGACGATTTACATCTCCCTTTGATTTTAAATTCCAAGATTTCCCTCCGATAACACACATATCTTTTTTTTAACTGTTTATATATACTTATGTAAAAAAGAATTTAAAATGCTAGACTTCCTAGTTTCTATGTACTCATATACTGACTATTTTTTTTAAAACATACCAGTAGTTAAATTAGTTTAAGGCTTCAGTTCGGAAACTATCCTTAGAATCTGTCACGGCAGAAACATCTCTTAAAACTTAAGACCTAAATTTTGAACTTCAAACTTTGGTATATACACCTTCAGATTGAAAAACCTAAACCTTGAACATCTGGAATTTATAATCTCGAACATGAAACTTAAACGTTGAAGTCGTTGCCCAAATTTTCTTTGAACACAAAGAAGCTTAATTTAAACAACGATAGCCTTGACCAAATGCTTGACTTACCAATTCTAACCAGAAAGTGTGTTCTTGTATCTTCTCTGCACAAAGCTTCTATTCATTCTCGTGGTCACAAGTCCATTTACTTTATATATGCTCAAACACCATTATACAACTAAAAGATCTAGTTCACATCTCCAATTAAAAGATCTACTAAAAAATGTTGGGCCTATAACAAAGTAAAACAACACAAAGTGGGTGCATATTGACATTTTCACAACACTACAACAAATTACGGAGTAGTAAATTACAGCGTACTACCTTAACAAAAGCCAAAACATTGTTCAATTCATACAAAATTTGAAGGTAATTACCTTGTTGCAACATCACCACAGTAAAAGTTAAACAAAACCCCAAACCCATGTTATGGCTTTCTAAACCAACTCACTATTAGTGATAAATTTGGTTCACTACATTAGTGAATAGATTATGGTTCAGTATAGTTGGCTCAAGCTCGGTCAGCGAGCTTATGGTCCATTAGAGTTTGTGCTTCTCTTTTTGTAATGTATAAATAGTTGATTAATAAAAAGTTGTGCTTCACAGGGGTTATATTGTCTAACATGGTATCCAAGTAAGTCGACTTTCTGACCTAGTCGGTCGTCATGAGCAGTGGCTTCTATACAATCCCGTCAAACCTTAGCTACCGCTTATCCATTATCCCTTCTAAAAAATAATAAATAAATAAAATAAAATAAAAAAGTTTGTTTTCTTTCGATCGACCAACAACGTCAAATGTATCCATCTTCACGAAGTCATTTGTGACCACCATTTCTTCAATGAAAAAAAAAAAAAAAAAAAAAAAAACTTTTTATATATTATTTGCCTTTTTTTTCCCCCTATTACCATACGTAGTTCATATCTTTTTTATTATACGCTTGCTTTTTTTCTTAAAGAAGAAAATATTTTTTTATAGGGGCATATAGTTTCGATTAAGAAAAAAGAAAAATATATGGTCAAATATGCCACTGCTGTCAGCACCGACCCTTTAATGTTCGCTTTCTTTTGGATGTTCGCAGTTGAAGATTTGTGTTCGCTTGTTGTCGGATGTCTTTAACAAGTCAATTATTGCTTCAATGCTTACGCTTTTGCCAAGTGTTTCAACTTTGCTGTTGTTTCAGGATTTATCTCCGCTCACTGATATTGATTTAATGTTTTTAATTGTGTACTCATTCTCAGCGTTGACCATTCGTCACTTAGACTACAAAGGAGTATTACTATATTAGTGAATAAAATACGGTTCAGTATAATCGGCCTAACGCTCGAGAACCTTACTAGTACATGTTACATGTATAAAATATCATGCAACATGATAGAACTAAAATGTGCAAACAATTCCAAGAATTATCAATATCTACTTTTAAATGTATATCAAAGTCTTAACAACTACTAAGTCTTGGTTGACATTAATATACCTTCATTAAATTTATGCTACGTGATAGTTAGTGTGTGGGTTTTATTATTGACCTTTGACTTTGTGAAGGATGACTATATATTCTAGATGAACATGACGTTTGACTAAGAACCATGTCTCTTAACTTTAAACCATCGAGATATATGCCAGTATTTAATAAAACTCATGTGCTGTGGTCTATGATAAGAAAAATGAAGGTGATGACTACATCAATCAGTTTGATCTTTATCAAAATAGGAAGAAAAAAAATTCAATATTTAATAAACCATTTAATGTTACACCAGTTATAATACCTGTGTATGCACAGGGTTTTTAAAATTTCATTTGATTATGTATTATTATCGATTAAGAAATGAATCATGTAACATGTTTCAATTGGTTTTTCTTGGTGGACTAAAAGTAAAAAAATCATATGTGTATATGTTATAATCTACCTATTATTTTAGGAGAATGCTTTTCGATTAAAAATTATTTTTTATGATTCAAGCAAAATCAAATGATGATATTTGACTTGCATGAGATGTTAGTGATATATGCTTTTAGTTTTGCAAACTCATGTTATCAATTCACGGTGTGTTTTGTAATTGTGGTATTTCTTTGAGTTATATTTTCGTTAAAATATGTAGCATATTTAGATAGCTTTGAAGGTTGATTCATTTCCTTGATTATGGATAACCATTATACCATGTTTACTAATTTACCTTTTTGTTTGTAAAATTATATTTTCATAAGTTTGTGCTATTTACTTCTCATGTTTGATCATAAAATTACCAAACTAACATAGATGCTTACACTATAGCTTCTTTATTACATAAAGAGAAACAAAAAAAGATGTAATAGGTAGAATTCAAATTTAATCTTACGTTTATGTATAATGTATAAAAATAATTTTTCTCTAAGACCGAACTATATAAGGAAATTATAATTACTTGTATAAATAAATTATAAATGCATGCCAACTCAATAACATTATTGCATTATAGTAACGTAATAACCTAATTAAAAACTATATATTCTTGCTTAATAATTCTCATGTACACACTTTAACTTCTTTACAAATGCCAACTATTACAGTTTTTTTTTTTTTTTTTTTTTTTTTTTGATGAAACATCACGTCAATGAATAAAGTTAGGTTATCACCTACTTAGTTTTTCTTTTTTGATTTAGGAGATGATTGTTATCAAATAAGGATTGTGATGCGCGTATTATTTATTTATTTATTTAATTTAAGGAAGACACATTCTAAATTAAACAATGACTATCTAACCCATGTGTTTGTTTATTTTTTTAATAATTAACTTTGTATAACGTTTTTAACTGATAGACATGCTGAGGTTGATGTTGATGTTATTGTTTAATTTTAACTATTGATATCATATTGTACAAAATGTGCGAGTTTAGTAGCACATAATGAGCGTTAATGAAGTTAAAATATGCTCCGTAAATTTTTTAAAATGTTTTTATAGATATTCATATATAATTTTATATAACAATTTCATGAGTCGTTGTTATAAGTAGAATCGCGTATATTTATCTTCATGTTCCCGTTGCTAATAATTTAGCTATTTAATATTAAAACCCGTGTACGCATAAATTAAACTTTTAAATAGAATAACATGAGTTCTTATTTAAAAAAATATTCTAATTGATGAAAGTCTAAAACTAACAATATTAAAACTAATTTGCATATTTACCAAAATTTGTAATTTTAATAGATGAAAGTCCAAAAACTATTACTAATACTCATGTAATTTTATACAAAGTTAATATTATAAAGTATAGAGAAATGATACATGGACCTAATCGTGGACCTAATTATGGACCTAAAAACACGTGGCATCATCCTGATGGCTACAGACAGGGACCCACTTATTTTACAACCCATCAGGATCATGCCACATACTTTTAGGTCCATAATTAGGTCCACAATTAGGTCCATGTATCATTTCTCTAAAGTATAAGGAGTATAAAGTGTAAGGGGTTATTTTTGTTTTTTCTAAAGTTATTAAAAAAATGAAAACTTGTAATTTTACACTTAGCTCTATATAATTTATTTAAAATTCAACCACTAAAGTTTTATTAATTACTTCCTCTTTTTTTAAGTATTTGTTTTCATAAATTTGACACCTATATTTTTATGCATTTTTTTTAACCAAATTTCTTCACCAAATTTATTAAGTTTGACCAAAATCAATTTACTTTTGACTTTCCATTGACCAATCATATTGCTCGATTTTGCCTACGTGGCAAAATCGAGCTCTCCTATTGGCCTAATTTTTTTTTCAATAAGAAGGGTTTTGCAAAATCACTCCGAAATGATGTAATTCTTTTATTATATAAAAGATATACAAAGGAAATGTAAATTATTAACGAAGCGCTTAATTCACAGTGTAGTGTGGCATCTTTAAGCTTGTTTGCTATTGAATTAGATTTTGTAATGATAACTTGTCTAAATGACCAGACGGCCATCATTAGTAGATATGTCAAAACTTAAAAGTGACCCATCAATATCAAATACTTGGATGCTTATCACATCTAAAGGATCACATAGTAACATGGTTTCTTAAGTGACTTCTCATATTCAATTTCGTAATCATCATGTGTTTTGTCTATCTCCATAACAGCAAACACACGATGCGTGTGAGAGGCATGTCTGCTTAAATTGGCCAAATTAGTACCATTCCGTAAATAGCCTTTACACAGAAGGCAGGCAATCTTTATAAGTTTACACCTAAAAATCGCAAGGTATCAACTCCTAATAACTTCGCTACCACATCTAACTAGTATCTAAGTAAACAACAATGCAAACACCACACTTACAAAAACAACAAAATACGGCTGGGCCTACTAAAAACCAAAGTACCAAACCAAGAACCAACCTCTAGAAATACCTAGAACATAACTGAAAACTACAGGTTATGTACAATCTTTCTTTGATTTGATTTTGTCGATCTTCATCCGTTTTTTCCCACCCCTAGTTCTTGTTGCATACAACAGAATCAGATAAATATGTAAAGGATATGCAAACATCGCTATTAAAGAAAATAGCAAAACAGCAATCAAATTGTTTTCCTAGTAAAATGTCGATGTCAATGGTGCTTAAGGTACAAGCTATACAACCACTATATCACAATATAAAGCTTTTTTCATCACAAAAGATAGGCCCGTGTCCACCCCAAAAAGTAACTAACAAAAGAAAATCATCGGCAAACAAAATAAACATGGGACCACGAAACCTTGAGTTTTTTTTCCATGAATAAGAGATTTTTACCATCCTAAATCCCCGAAGCAGACGTCTTTTACTTGCCACAGTTGAAACCACCACAAGCCGATAGAACTATAATGAGAATCAATGCAATGATGATCCCGAGAACTATCAGCTTTATCTTCATGTTCTGCAACCACATCTTCCTCCTAATTTGTGTGCCCTGCGTCCTAAAATCTTGTGCCTGCAATTGCATCAAATAACTCTTAAATTTTCTAGGCGACATTTGTTGCCTAATTAATAAGCTGAGGGTGTTATATTTTATGTCAACACACAAACCCTTAATTTACTAACACAAAGCACAGTTTCACATTTGAAAGCATGATGTGGGAGGATAAAATGCCCATGAATTCACTGACCTGAGATCGAAGGTTCTCTGTTTTATCAACCAGAAGCTCGATCTTCTCTCCACGGTCAAGGACCTACAGATTCAAAAAACAAGATTATAAAACCAGCATAAAAAATTCTATCATGTCCTGAACCATAAAAGGTATTACGCAAAAGGTATGCATTAACATAGATAAAGTTTTACCTTCTCAATATTTTCCATCATCACGCCCTTAACTTCTGAAACCTGAGCTTTCACCTTCGCAAGCTTGCTGATCTCTTCTGGATGGTCCACGCAGTACTGCATCTGCTCCTTCAGCTTGGGACTGGTACACAAGTATAGTTAAAGAATTATGACCATAAAAGTTGTTAAAAGGGAGAAGCAAAACAGACAATGAGATTACCCGAATTCTTTGCTCAGGCTATTGGCAACAGCTGTTGCAGCTTTCCCCCCTCCGTATTTCTTAGTGAAGTCCTCCTTGACTCGCTCAAGAAAAGCCATTGGAACCTGTCTACCAACGGATTCAACGGCGACAACACAGTATGCTGCATAATATAAAGTTAAAGACAGAATTAGCCAACCTGAGTCAAGAAAAATGAATGAACAAACCACATTCCCAAGAAGTAAATATAACTAAAAAACACCTCAAAGATTGGGATTTGTACAAACACATAAAGTACAAGTAGAGAAGAGCTCAAGATACAAGTTCATAATATATCCATGTGAACATCTCAGCTATATGCATACCAACGGCATGTTTTCTAAGAGCACATATAAGAGACTGGGTTTCCAAACATCAAAGTGAGCATAGCTTAAAAACTTAATATCTCTCAGCAGCCTATGGCCCTAGCCCTCAGCAAATCCACAAATTTAGATATTTACACGTTTCCATGCACAAGATAAAAGGTTTGTGCAATAAACATAATACATTTATTCAGTGTTGTGCGAGACATATCAAGAGAGTAGAAAAAAACGAGATATTTCAGGCATAATAGAACGTGTAATTGTTCAAATGGATCATGGTTCAGGCATCTAACAGTTGTGAAACACAACATATTACATTCACATTTAACACCAGAACTAGCAATCTGAAATATTATTGAGCCCTAAGTGATTACTAAGATCCAAAAACACAAATAAAAAAAAAGTGAATAAATACAAAGTCGAGGACGTAAATTTATCATCAAAAAGTAAACCAAACTAGCAACAGTCTATGATTCAATCACATAAATCGCTTATAAACAAGCACACAGACAGAAAAACAATGTACGTCAAAGTAGTGGAACACCAAACAAATTAATACATGCTAAGATCCAGTATCAGATAAGTTAAATAGATTAAATCTCTGCCGCCAGTTATACAATAAGACAAAATATTCAATTATATTGACATTTCATAATCATAGTATATAAGATAACTGCATAGATACATAATCAAAGACAACAAATTCTCAAACCATAAATCTACAATGCAATCACATAAAACTTACAATAAAACCACAAAGAGACAATATGTCTAGTCAAACTAGTCCAGCATAAATCAGATTAATACATACAAAAAACTAAAAGCATAGAAGTTACATCAACACCAATAGTGACATAATAAGATAGAATATTATCTATAAGCATTTCACTATCACAACCATAACACAGCCATATAGATACTTAGTCAACACATCCAAAAATTCATCAAATCAGATTATCAACGTGCACCTAAATCTACGATAAATCATTTATTAACAATAACAATATATGCCTAATCAAATTAATCAAACTAACACATATAGAGCCTAATTTTAGCATCATCCAAATCAAAACTTAGAAAACTCTAATCTATTAGCAACTTTCACAAATAACAATAAATAACTTCAATAGCCACAAACAGATTTTATAACACCTATCATCATTTCACAGCCATAAATCGTCATTTCTCGTTAACATAGCCTAATCACAGCAAAGAGATTATATCTACACAATAACAGATTCAACAAAGCCTAAAACATTCAAATCGGTTGACATTTAACAATCATAAATAAAACTATCACATAACCTAAATAGCTTATTCAAATCAATCTTCGGTTCACAATCACAAAACCCCATCAACATAACTAAACTACAACAAATCACTCAAAGCGACACAATAACAGGTTCAATTAGACTCAAAAAATTCAAATTGCTTAACATCTCACAATCATGAACCACAAATCCTCATCGATATAACTTAGTGCACGATAAACATTCAAATCGAATAACATTTCGCAAAAAACATCAAGTCGATCAGCATTAAAAACCTACTTCTGGTGTCATATAAGCTAAAATGAGTCGTACATTCAAATCGATCATCATTTCACAGTCACAAATCACAACTTCTTATATTAACATTTCACATCCATAAAATCGACATATCATCACTTCTCATCAATATAAACTAAAGCGCAACAAATAACTCAAATCTACACTGCAACGGATCCAGCAAAACCTTAACACTCAAATCGATCATCATTTCGCAATCCTTGTCAATATAGCCTAATCTAAGCTGAATAGCGTATATCTACACAATAACAGATTCAACAAAACATAAACATTCAAATCAACCAACATCTAACCTTCCTAAATCACAACAAACAGCTTAAACGTACACAAAAACAGATTCAACAAACACTTCACACTCATAAAGCACAAATATAACCTAACTTACGCTAAACAGCTAAAGTCATTCAAATCAAACAACATTCAACAATCATAAACCACAAAAACAATCGGATCAAGTAAAAAATAAACAAATATAACCTAACTTACGCTAACTAGCTTATATCATTCAAATCGAAAAACTAAAAACAATCAGATCGATCAAAATCAGCTAAAACTAACAGAATTAGTTACAAATATAACCTAATCTACAGGATAACAGATTCATTGAAACCTAAAAACATTCAAATCGAACAAAACTTAGAAAACGCAACAGGTCGATTCGAAATAAACTAGAATCAATTGAAAATATAACAGAATTAGTTTTAAAAAATAACAAATATAACCTAACTTACGTTAACTAGCTTATATCATTCAAATCGAACAACTACAAACAATCATAAACCACAAAAATAATCAGATCGAGCAAAATCAGCTAAAACTAACAGAATCAGTTACAACTATAACCTAACCTACACGATAACAGATTCACTTAGACCTAAAACATTCAAATCCTTATCAATATAACCTAACTTACAACTAATACATTCAAATTGAATCAAAAAATATATAAAAAATCAGATCGATTAAAATCAGCTAAAACTAACCGAATTAGTTAAAACTAACGGAATCAGTTACAAATATAACCTAACTTACAACTAATACATTCAAATCGAATCAAAAAAATATAAAAAAAATAAATAAATAAAACCAGATCGAATCGAAATAAGCTAGAATCAGATGAAAATAAAGGAAATGAGAAGAGATCGAACATACTGAATCCATCCTCAACGAGATAATTAAAGGTATGGCCATCACAGTTATAGGTAAACTTGTTATTAGTAGCAGGAAGCTTCTGGAGACACTGAGCAGCGATTGAGGTGAAGTTACCGGTGAACTCGGTGTATTCCGTTAGGATTACGGTGCCACGTGCTACGAAGCTGTAGATCAGTTGTTGTTGCCCCATGGTTATGTGTGTGTGTGTGTGTGTTTTTTAAGTGTGTGAGAGAGAAAGTGGTTTGAAGAGGTGGAGAGGGGGTTTGTTTGTTTGGTTTGTTTGTAGGTGAGAGGGTGGGGGTAATGGTGTATGGAAAGGGGTGAAAGGGTGAGTTGAATTTACAAATGTGCCACGCCGTGTTTTGTTGAATTTTGAATTGAAATATTTTTGGGTTGAGTTGAGTTGAGATTTCAACTTCTAGATCCGCGTTTGTTTGATTACTTTTTAATCAAGTTTTTAAATAATATCAAGAGTAAATTACACCGTTCGTCCCTGTGGTTTGCTCCAAATCACTACCGTAGTCCCTGATCTATTTTTTTTGCTTTTTTGCTCCTTATGGTTTACATATTGCACGCTGTCAGTCCTTATCACTAACTGTCGTTATCTTCTCCGTTAGATCCCAATCGTCAAGTGGCAACGTTAGTCCATTAACCAAACGATCGTTTGCAACGTTAGTCCTTTATACTAACGACCGTTACTAATTAACTCAAATTTTGGTTTTCTTAAAAAAAATCTTTTCTACGCGGTTTTAATCGTTTTCACCCGTTTTCATGCGTTTTCTTACATTTTCGTCCGTTTTTATATGTTTTCGTCCGTTTTAATACGTTTTCGTCAGTCTTTATACGTTTTCGTTTGTTTAACTTACGTTTTCATCCGTTTTTATACGTTTTCTTATGTTGTCATACGGCTTTATCTGTTTTTATACATTTTTGTCTATTTTTATACGTTTTCCTCCGTTTTTTACGCTTTTGTCCGTTTTTCTTACATTTTCATCCATTTTTATATGTTTTCGCTCATTTTCTTACGGTTTCACCCGTTTTCTTACGTTTTTGTCCGTTTTTACACATTTTGTCCATGTATACATGTTTTCATCAGTTTCTATACATTTTTCTTGCATTTTCATACGTTTTTATCCATTTTTATCCGTTTTCATATGTTTTTATACACTTTCATCCGTAAGAAAACGTAATAAAACAAGCGAAAACATATATAACAGATAGAAACGTATAAAAACGAATAAAATTGCAAGAAAATGGTATATAACAGACGAAAACGTATATAAACGGACGGAAACATATAAAAATGGATGAAAACGTATAAAAACGGGTGAAGACATAAGAAAACGAGCGAAAATGTATAAAAACAGATGAAAACGTATAAAAATGGATGAAAACATATAAAAACAGATAAAAACGTATATGAACGAATAAAATGCAAGAAAAATGTATAAAAATAGACTAAAACGTATATAAACGGATGAAAACGTATAAAAACAGATGAAAACGTATAAAAACTGATAAAAACGTAAGAAAAACGGACAAAAGTGTAAAAATAGGAGGAAAACGTATAAAAATATATAAATACGTATAAAAACAGATAAAAACGTATAAAACAGATAAAACCGTATGAAAACGTAAGAAAAACAGACGAAAATGTATAAAGACGGACGAAAACGTATAAAAACGGACAAAAACGTATAAAAATGACGAAAACGTAAGAAAACGCATGAAAACTGGCGAAAATGTAAGAAAACGGGCGAACACAATAAAAACCAAAATTTGAATTAATTAGAAACGACCGTTAGTATAAAGGACTAACGTTGCAAATGATCATTTGGTTAATGGACTAACGTTGCCACTTGACGATTGGGAGCTAACGGAGAAGATAACGACAGTTAGCGATAAGGACTGACAGCGTGCAATATGTAAACCATAAGGAGCAAAAAAGCAAAAAAAATATATCAGGGACTACGGTAGTGATTTGGAGTAAACCACAGGGACGAATGGTGTAATTTACTCTAATATCAATTTGTTTTTAAGCAAATAACGTGATGTCATGCCGATAGAGGGCGGGGCGCACTCAAGAGAAACCCATCAAAGGAGTTGCGATCCCTTGAAAAGTGAAAAAGATTAAAAAGTCTAGAAAGTCTATCATTTAGTGTCATGTGTCCCCCACCCACTCCCTCCCTTTTTTCTTTAATATTTTCGGTTAGAGGGCATTTTGGTCATTTGACCCGTTTTTTTAATGAGATAATTACTAAAATGGCCCGGTTGCCCTGTGGCTAGGCATTTTTGGCCCGATCTTTGAATATTCTCGTTCTAGCCCGGGTTGCCCTGGGCAACTAGTGTATAGCCAACTACAGGATGCCACGTGTGTGACCAACCACTGTTGATACAGAGGTACATAAACGTATTGTATTTTGGGCAACTTTTGATTTTTGGGCAACGAATACATGAGTAACTGGGCATTTTCGTCATTTTACACCTTACTCTCACACAACATTCAACTAAACACCACAAATCATATAAATCCATCTGATAACCCTCTCCTCCAGATAAACCAATCACAACTCACACCACCAGAACTTCCCAACGCCACCGCTATCAGACGCCATTACCACCTGAAGCCACCTTCGCCGGACTCCACGAACACATAAACCAACGCACCACCGAAACCGTCCACCATCAAGTTTTGAGGTATTTTAATAGATCTATGGCCTTTGAATTTTTTTATAGATCTATAGATCTATACATCAACTCATACTCTTCCAGCTCTTTTCGTTCTTCATCATTTCAAGAAAATGGTTAAAACGAGTACCATATGTAAAATAATTAAAGGGTTTTGAATGCTAGTGATTAACGTGTTGTTTTTTTTTTTGGTGATGATAAATAACAGGGACTTTTGCAAAGAGAAGGAACAAGAGCCACACACAGTCTTTGTGCGATGTGAAAGTAGATCCTTTCATTTGCAGAAGAACATATGCTCTACTTGTGCTTACCCTGCTGCTCGTGTCAGGAAATGTATGTCTCTTTTTTTTATGTTTATAAACTGTTTTTTAGATTGAAATTTATGTGTGGAGTTTTAGATTAGAAATATGTTATGTTGTTTGTATGGTTTGAGGTATAAGAGTATTTGACAAACCGATAATTTTTTTTACATCTTTTTTTTCTTACATATTGGAATAATGAAAGAGAAAGCTGAGAATGATGTAGATGTATTTTCTAAGTTCAGAACTTCATCTGCAGGTTTTGAGCTATGATGGTTTAATTGGTGATAAAGTTGTTGTGAATGGAATAATCAAAGAGATGGAAGATTCAAAACTGGATTTAATGTTAGCAGGCTCAGAAAGCAAAATATTCATGATAGAGGTAACATCATTATCATCATTCATATATTTAATATCCTCCGATTTCAGATGTTTAAAGCAGATCAGCTTAGTACTTAACCATTCTGATACTAGTATATTGTTTCTTTGGACTTTAACTATTTGCAGGGTTATTGTGACTTTCTTCCTGAAGAGAAATTGGTTCAAGCACCATTGGCCAAAGCCTCAGCTCCATCACTATTGCAGCAAGCAAACGGATGGCCAAAGCAAATGACTAATACATGTCAACAACACCAGCTCAAAAAAGAAAGGTATGTTCCACAGCAAAACTTTACGAGCATCAATCCTAGATTAGTTAACATTTAACACAAAAAACATAAAGACAACAAGTAACAAAAGATGTTTTTTGCACATACTAATCAACCACCAGCTTAAACATTGAATACATTCAGATTCAAATATCCCCAAAACAATGCACATGCCCGCCAAACCCCAAACCAAAAACACATAATCATAAACACAAAAAACAAACACATCAGTATGGCAGGGACTTCAGCTTCGCGATGAGCGACAGCAGCTCCGCTGCTCGCTTCTGTTTCTTCATCACATTCACCAAAATCGTCGACACCTCTGTGAGATCTTGGGTTTGCAGGTTGTTGAGCTCTGAAATGCTCAGCACAGTAGACTCAAACTCAAAGACAAGGCCCAACTCTCCAATGATGAAATCCCTCTCAGCCACACGAGCCATTATCTCTTTGGCTTTTTTCCTTAACTCACCTTCATCCACTAATGCAACAGTAACCTCCCTCTCAAACTTTACCACCATCATATCTCTAACCAACGTCGAACCAACAACAACAACTAGCTCTTTGAAAAAAGGCATATTTGTTGGCATTTTTATTTTTTTTGGGTATGAAAGACTATTTGTGTGTGTTTATCTTGGTGGTTTTCTTTGTTAATATTTGTCACTTAATTGTTTGTGTGTGCCTTATAAAGGCATCAGCTTTAATTAACAGCCTAGAGAACACCACGCCTGAACAGTAAACCATCATTAGTTTTCTTGGTACATGCATGAACAAACATTAACTGTCGACCCTTTCACATCCCCGAAAAAATTATGAAAAAAAAAATTAAATGTCAAGACATTTATGAAACTAAAGTGGTCAAAAAAAATTAATTCTACTTGTTTTTTTTTTGCTCTTGAGTTACTTTTTTTTGGTTATTTATACAAACACTCATTGAGTGTCATTGGACATAATCCTCACAGTAACATTCCTTGCCATAACCCTAATTACTTTTTCAGGAACTATCAATGGCTGACACACCAAACATCAACGAACTAAGAGAAGCTTGTGGCTCAGATGAGTTGTGTCATGTCTTCACTTTTCTGCAGTCTCAAGATATGACTGAGGATGAGGGCTTTCTCATAAGAATGGGGGATGAGAGTACCCAACTGAGGGCCAAGCTTGATAAGCGTAATGATACCATCGATGAGGCTTATTCCTTTGGTCCTGATAATGAGGTTGCCAAGGCTGGAGAGGATTGCCTTGTTGAATCTCAGGTCAGGGACCATCGAAGGCTTGATTTGATGGCTCAACTCCTCCTGCTGACCCGTGAAGGACTCGAAGAGAAGAAAGCCCATATTGAGAAGATTAAGGCTATTCAGACATAAAAAAGGGCTAGGAGGTCTTAAATGTTTACTTTTTATTTTGATATTTTCATATATGGAATGGATTTTGGAATGGATTATCTTTTGTATTTTGATATTGTCATGTATGGACTGGATTATCTAATATCGTGTTTTTAAGATTAAACTACCGTGTTTTTAAGTTTATATTTTGTCATGTATGGATTGTATTTTCATATTTTGTCATGTATGAAATGGAATGGATTATGGAAGTCTTAGATGAACACCCAACTCTAATTGCTATGTTGGCGAGACGGCAGTGGTGGCGGCGGCGAGACGGCGGAGGCAGTGGTTGGAGGGTTACGACGAAGTTGGGTATTCAGTGGTGATGGGGTTTTGGCTTTGGACGGATTCCGGTGGGGAGGGAGTTGTAGTAGTGGTTCTAAAGAATACATCCAAAAATGCCTAGCCACTTGTTTAGGATATGTAAAATGACCAAAAAACCAGTTGCCCTCTATACGGTTGCCCACTAATAATAGTTGCCCAAAATACAGTACGTAACACGTGTCATCCTCTTATGAAAGCTGCCCAATATCAAAAGTTGCCTCGGGCTAAAATGAAAATTTTCGAAAATCAGGCTAAAAATGCCCAACCGTAGGGCAACCGGGCTATAGTACTATTTATCCATTAAATTATTCATGGATTAAACATGAAAATATAGAATACAGTTGATATGAATGAAAACGACTATAACCATTACATCAATTCATTAAAGATATAAACTGTTCAACATTCCAATTATTCAAATACTAAAAACAGATTTACATAAGACTATTAGCAGGTCGAAGCCCAATGTTCCTAGCATGCTCCACATGTTTGGTACAAGAAATTGGTTTAGTAAAAGGATCAGCTAAGTTGTCATCTGTGTGAACTTTGAGGAGACGAATATCACCATTTTCAACAACTTCTCGAATATAGTGAACTTTCCGACGAAAGTGTTTGGCACCCTTAAGAACACCTGGTTCATTGGCTATGATAATAGCACCGGAATTATCGCAGTACATATCCATAGGTCGTTCATGGCTAGGGACAACGCCAAGCCCAGAAATGAATTTCCGTATCCAAATCGCCTCCATTGCAGCTTCAAAAGCAGCTATATATTCAGCTTCTGTAGAGGACATCGCAATAGTGCTTTGCTTGGCACTCTTCCAGTCAACAGTACCTCCATTCATGACGAAAACATATCCTATTTGGGATTTGATGTCATCACGATCTGTCTCCCAGGTTGCATCAGTATAACAAGTAACACTGAGCTCACGTTCGACATCACCACCATAAACAAGAAACATATCTTTAGTATTCCGCAAATATTTCAATATGTTCTTAACAGCAGTCCAGTGACATTCTCCTGGATTTTGTTGAAATCTACTCGTTAGGTTCTGAGAGAACGCTACATCAGGTCTAGTGCACCTGACCGCATACATGATGGATCCCACAGCCGAAGCATAAGGGACTCCTTTCATCCTCTTCACCTCAGCGGGTGTAGAGGGTCCTTGAGTCTTACTCAATTTCGTATTTGGTTGCATTGGAAGACTTCCACGTTTGGAATCTTGCATCTTAAATCTCTTTAGGATTTTTTCAATGTATGCACTTTGACACAAGCCGATTAACCGCTTTGATCTATCTCGGTAGATCTTGACTCCAAGTATGTACGATGCTTCTCCTAAATCTTTCATAGCAAAACACTTTCCAAGCCAGGATTTTACATCTTGTAGCATTGGAATGTTGTTTCCTATGAGTAATATGTCATCAACATATAAGATTAGGAATACGACTATACTTCCACTAGTTTTCATGTATACACATGGCTCATCGAGATTTTGAGCGAAACCAATCTTCTTGATTTCCTCATCAAATCTCTTGTTCCAGCTTCTAGATGCTTGCTTCAATCTATAAATGGATCTTTGAAGTTTGCATACTTTGCTAGGATGTTTTGGATTCACGAAGCCCTCGGGTTTCACCATATAAACGTCTTCGTTTAGGTGGCCGTTCAAGAAAGCTGTCTTGACATCCATTTGCCAAATCTCATAGTCATAATACGCTGCTATGGCTAAAAGAATCCTAATTGCTTTAATGTCTGCAACAGGCGAGAAGGTTTCTTCATAGTCAATCCCGTAGGTTTGAGTGAAACCTTTTGCTACAAGACGAGCTTTATAGGTATGTACATTGCCATCCATGTCGGTCTTCTTCTTGAAGAGCCATTTACTCCCAACAGTCTTAGCATTAGGAGGTAGGTCAACCTCGACCCAGACATCATTGTCTTTCATGGATTGCATTTCCACATTCATAGCTTCGTTCCACTTATCGTGTTCAGGACTCGATATAGCTTCTCGATAGTTAGCGGGTTCACTATGATCCCCTAACTCATGTTCCTCAACATCGATATAAAAACCATATCGTTCAGGTGCTTGAGGTATCCTTGCGGATCTACGAATGGGAGCAACATCTCGAAGAGGCTCAACATTTTCATGCTCAGTCTCATTTTGATGTTCACTAGTGTCACTAGAAGGTTGTGCATCTTCACTTTGAAGTTCATCAAAGTCTACTTTGCTCCCACTTGCTTCTTGTGAGATGAGACTGTTCTCAAAAAAACTCAGCATATCGAGCAACAAATATTTCGTTCTCGGGTGGGTAGTAGAAATAGTAACCCATCGTTTCCTTTGGGTATCTTACAAAGATACACTTGATAGTTCTAGGCTCAAGTTTGTTTGGCGTATCTCATTTAACAAGAGCCTCACAACCTCAGACTTTCAAGTAAGACAGATTAGGGACTTTCCCATGCCATATTTCGTATGGAGTCTTATCAAATTTCTTAGTTGGAACCATAATGAGTATGCGAGCAGCAGACTCTAGAGCATAACCCCAAAAGGACATTCGCAACGTTGTTAGACTCATCATAGATCGAAGCATGTCTAGCAAGGTTCGATTTCTCCATTCAGACACACCATTATGTTGTGGTATATATGGAGGAGTGGATTGTGAGACTATCCCACACCTTTTTAGATGATCTAAAAACTCTTGACTCATATATTCACCTCCTCGATCGGATCGAAGAGCCTTAATGGTCTTGCCAAGCTGATTTTCTACTTCACTTTGGAAGACTTTAAACGTTTCAAAGGCTTCATGTTTATGTTTAATCAGGTAAACATAACCATATCTACTGAAATCATCAGTAAAAGTAATGAAGTAATTANGGATCGAAGAGCCTTAATGGTCTTGCCAAGCTGATTTTCTACTTCACTTTGGAAGACTTTAAACGTTTCAAAGGCTTCATGTTTATGTTTAATCAGGTAAACATAACCATATCTACTGAAATCATCAGTAAAAGTGATGAAGTAGTTAGCTCCTTCTCTAGACATTGTTCTAAATGGGCCACATACATCAGTATGAATGAGTCCAAGTAGATCTTTAGCTCTTTCTCCAACATGGGAAAAATTGCCTTTCCCTTGTCCCTTGCCAGTTGCCTGCGGTTTTCCCTTGTTCTTGTTCTGGATTCTGCCTTGGTTGATAGCTAGGACAAGTGGAGCCTTCTTGGGCATGCCTTTCTCTGCAAGTTTTAGCATGTTGTGCAGTTCGGCAATTGTTTTTCCCATGCTATGCATGTTATAGTTCTGCACAAATTGGTCATAATCCTTCGACAGTGAGGTAAGTATCAAGCTCACTCCAAGGATCAGAGGCATGGGATATCCCAGTCGGTCCATTTGGTCCAGATAGCCCTTCATTTTCATGACATAGCTACTGACCGATTGTCCTTCTTCCTGCTTACAAGCATGGAAAGATCTGACCGTGTCAAATAGTTCCTGCTCTGCTTGCTGTTTGAACATTACTTTCAGTTCTCTCAGCATGTCAAATGCTGGAAGGTTCTCTAAGTTCTTTTGCAACTCAGGAATCATGCTTGCCAGCATGAGACAAGCCACTTCTTGCTGTTCATTGCACCTACGCGTGTAGGTGTTACGAACAGCCGCAGAGGCATTCGCAGCAGGTGCTTCAGGTAAATCTTCTTCCAGATGGTAAAACTTTTGTTCAGCCCTGAGGACAATCCTCAGGTTGCGGTACCAGTCCAAAAAGTTGTTACCATTCAATTTCTCTTTCTCGAGAATTGATCTGATTGACGAGTTGTTAATGGTTTGATTTGGAGTTGGCATCTACAAAATAAACAAAGTTCAAATTTTAGTAATTTTTAATAATTAATCCTTTTTAAAATTAACTACCCAAGTTTACAATATTAAAACAATTAATTTTATGAAAAAGGCCAAGATCCTCATTGAGGTTCCACCATCACATCAGTTGATCTGCTAGTGACAGAGGATTCAATAGGTAGGTAACGTCGACCAATTGCATTACAAGTGCAACTCTTAGATCTTTATGGGACTCATGACACTAGTGAACAAGCAACGAGTGTCAAGCTGGCATGTTTAGTCCCATCTTTGCCTCGGGTCAAGGTCTCACCGCTTAACTCGATTAAGTCATCCAATCTAAGAACGTGCGAGAATATATCTAGGTCCCACGCATAGAGAATAGTCACCTTGGGTTACAATTCAACCTAGGTCCCACACATAGGCAAAAGGTAATCTCAAGTGTTCTCAAAATTGGACGGCATGACTTAAATTTTGACGGGTAAAAGTTTTGATGTGGATCAAAGGTGTACGAAAGGTGCATGCATTCATCCTTCATAGCACAAGTTAAAAACTTTTCTTAACTTAGGTCTAATCATTGTTTTAATTTATGTGTGTCGAGTTGTCCATTTTCAAGACTAATATTCATCCTACGTGGATAATCAGTTTTGGACAATACATAAATAGAATAACATGTTTAAGTGTTATTTTTAAAACCAATGATTTCAAGTTTCAAAAACTTAGTTAAACTAAATCAAAAGACTTAGTTTTGAAAATGGTTTGTGTTTCGTTTTAAGTTTATAGAAAACTATTTGTAATTTACATATGATAACAAGATATATAAAAAGCAAAAACAAACACACAACCACAATATGCAAAGCCTCAACTGATGAAAAACCTATGCTTGGTCTCGTGAACCATCACGAGAACCAAGAGTCAACTAGGGACCAACCACACAACCACACGGAGGACTCCCACTTGGTCCAAGACAATCAAGAGCAAGTGGGAGGCCCATAATGCACATGAAAAGTAGTTGCTGTCCTTCCAGAATTTCTGTGTTCGGAGGCCCAATAGACATAGAAGGAGGCTTCCCCGGGCTTAGCTCAAAACGAGAAATTTGTAGGCCCATGTCTTGTGCACCTGCACAAAAAAGTTTAGCCTCTAACTCCTTACCAATCACCGGGAAAAGCAAAAATACTGTAGCTTGTTCCAGCATCTATTTTCAGCAAAAATGTCTTTAACTCTTTCGCCTTTCACCACCAAGCCACGATTACATTATATTGAAAGTAAAATACAACTAATCTACTTTTAATCTACTGTAAAAGTGCCCAAACAATGGCTACAACCAAAAGAATATTATTACATAAATGCCGAAACAATGGCAAAAAACCCCAAAACACGAAATTAAACAACATCCACAACCATTCAATGCACAAGTGGTATAGGTTTTCATCGGCTTTGGATATAAACATAATAATACCATAAAATTATGAATAAAACATGGTGTTGGCTAATTCCATGGACAAACATGCATGTATTTGCCATGGAAACAAAATAAATAACAAGAAATAAATTGTTAGCCAACGAAAACGAAGAAATTAATTAACAAGAATTAAAACCCCGTTTGGTACTCGTGTCAAATGGTCTTAGGTTCAAAACCCACTGATGTTAGGACCTTTTAATTATCTTTTTACTACAGAAAATTAAGCCATAGGGCCTGATTTGAAATCGTTTCATAAATCGATCAAAAACATGCGTTTTAGGCCATTTTACACGTACCTGATAAACATATGGCACATATGATGGCTCGTGATACCACTATAGGTGATGTTTGAATATAAAATACATATGAATCAAATAAACGCAGCGGAACAACATCACCCACATGGATCCATATANAATCGTTTCATAAATCGATCAAAAACATGCGTTTTAGGCCATTTTACACGTACCTGATAAACATATGGCACATATGATGGCTCGTGATACCACTATAGGTGATGTTTGAATATAAAATACATATGAATCAAATAAACGCAGCGGAACAACATCACCCACATGGATCCATATAGCCAATATGATTAATCAAATAACAAACACAACATGTTTATACCTTTGTAGCGTGCACCGGGAATCACCACCAATACTAACACCCACGAATTGAATGAGAAACCCACGTGATCAATAAGGTTGATCACCTCTATGAATGAAACACACTACACCCCCTTGTATACCCCTTTGATGCTAGTCTTTAACCCCGTAACCTTGTTATTGCCTTTGAATAGACAAGATTCAAAGCAATAGATCAAGAAAACAAAAACCCTAGGAGGGTGTATTGTTTTTGCCGTGAGTTTGAGGGAGAGAAGGAGGAGAGATTTTTGGTAATTTGTTATCTAATAATGAGGAGATAATCACTCATATATTTGACCAAAAAAATCAAATCCTTCCCCCTTGAAAAGCCCCTAATGGCCGGCCCCCCTATTGGGCTCATATGGGCCTCCCATATGTTTTCCAAGTCCAATAGATTAAGTCCATTACTTAGTCATTGGAAGCCCGATAGAGTTCTCGTGTTACGCAAGGTTATTTATATATCGTAAATACAATAAACACGACATATAAAGGGATACCTAAGTGTATATGTGTGTGACCCCATAGGCTCACATATGTCTAGCCATATAATTATTTATTATGACACGAGCATACTCTAACAATTATAAAATTTTCGACTCGATTCAGCTGGGTTGCCAAAATTATGGCCGTCTGATTGGTTGACAAATTCATATTCTTTCTTAGTTGAGAACTAAAATATGTTTCTTTTATTATACACTAGCTTGTAGACTCGTTGAATCACATGCATAAAATTTTTAAAGAAACTATTCATAAAGGAGTTAGGTGCGTGAATAAAGTAACAAACAACAATGATCAAAAATAAAGTTTTATTATTTTGTGAAGGAAATAATAAGTTTAATATTTGAATGAAACGATCAACAATTTGATTTATTACTATTAAAATAATGAACGTGCATGCATAATCTTATCCAACGGGTAGATAGTCTAGGCAAGGTGTGCCAACATCAAACAATCGAGCAACCTATGTTCATTTAGTAAACACCTAAAAGTTAAAAAAAATTAAAGTAAACAATAAAAGGAATTTAAAGATAAGAGTATATGTGACAACAAAAATATGTCCTCTTTTATTATACATATAGATCTAAATATATAAACATATAGTCGGTAACCCGCTATGACATCTCTTTTATTATACATATAGATCTAAATATATAAACATATATATAAACATATAGCTGGTTATGACATAGGGTATCCTGAAATCACATTTATTTGCGATAAATGTTATACGAGAAATAACAACGACACAAAAACACAAAAATAAAATAATATTATCATTACTACATATTTAAAAGAAAACGTTTTCGCTTAAAAACTATCAAAATAAGAGCCGTTAAATTACTATTATGCAATTGTGTCTTATTCAATTACTGTCCCATAACCTTGCAAGTACGATGCTAGCAACATTTTTATGATTCAATGTTGTTTCTAAAATTGATAGTTGCTTTTTAAGAATTAGAAGACTTTTATTTATTTATTTTACCTTAAATGCAAAACCCAATCCCTTTCATTAAAAACTTTAGCCCAACACTTATTATTTCAATTTTACCGAAGCCTCTAGGCTCTAGCCTAGTTGTGTGCGACTCATGATAAACTAAGTGACGTCTAATGCAAGTGTGAGATAAATGTGAAATCTTATTATCTGGTTCAACATTTTGTTGGTTGCACCAAATAAACTCACTTTTTTACAAATCAAGAAATTATTGCCTTACAATTTTAGCATACAATTACACATGTTTTGAGTCATTCTAGTCATCTATACTATATTATAATGCATTTGTGACTATTCTATAAGTAGAAAGACTTAAAATTCAGACTTTTTATTTTTTATTATGGAAAGATTTCAAATATTGATTGAAGAAGTATTTCAAACATTAATTGCAGAAAACTGAAAACAGAAAACCTGAAAACCTGAAAACCCGAAAACCCGAAAAACCGAAAAAAGAAAACTGAAAACAGAAAACAAAAAAGTAAAAGCAGAAAATCTCTACTTATAAAGCATGAAGAAAATTAAACGTGTAACCAACCGCAAAATATAGTCACAGGGTACCCGCTGCCGCATTGCGCGGTACCGTTCTAGTTTCTCACAATATATCTATGAAATCTATTATGCTTTTTTAGTTATATTTTTTGGTAGGTTATGCAAAAGCTTCTATTTAATTCAAGTAAAAGACATGTTGAAACGTATTTAAGCAAATTTTTATTTGCCATGAAGGTATGTAGTGCACGTACCAGCAAGCTTGCCAATGGACGCAACGGCACCCTTACTATGTGCAGGGATAACAGTTTACTCACCAATGGTCGACAACAAGCTGCACGAGTCAACTGGAAAGCGAATTGGGATAGTCGGCTTAGGTGGGCTCGGACACGTTGCTATTAAATTTGGCAAGGCTTTTGGCCACCATGTTACCGTCATTAGCACCTCCCCTTCGAAAGAGAAAGAGGCCAAGGAACTTTTGGGTGCTGACGACTTCATCATTAGCACCGATCCTAAACTAATGCATGTTAGTCATTTCTAACTACTTCCTATTGCTGTTAACATTGATCATTTGGTGGCTTATTTCAGATTGCTTATTTTAAACTGTATATTTGTTAAATTGACTTTTGTTTTTTTAGTCCAAAAGGAGGATACTTGACTTCATATTGGACACAGTGTCTGCACCACACTCGCTCGGACCAACACTCGAACTACTCAAAGTGAATGGAACTTTAGTGCTCGTGGGTGCACCCGACAAGCCTGTTGAGTTGCCTTCTTTCCCTTTGATTTTTGGTAATTAAGCTTCCTTAATCCCCATCTACTATAAGATAATCACTTAAACATTTCTAGTGCTACTCGACATATTATAGACTGTTAAATAGGTAAGCTAGACACTTCATAGCAAGTGAAAACGCGTTCAAGTCAAAATGGGTAGGATCACTTGCTCAATTTTGGTGAATATACAACATAAACAGGCGTGTTCAGGTTATCCAGGGAGGGCAAGCTTTTTTGAGTCAGATATACACGACCTCACCGGGTTAATCCCCTGACCATTTCGAACTCTTCCCTGGCCACCCCCAAATGTACACATCTAGCGCGAGCTGAATATAACATATAAGATTGAATTGGAAAATCTTGTGACCCGATAATCTTAATACTTTTGCTTCTTATTTATATTAGTTAGAACACGAGGGACTAAATTCGTTTGATAGAAACTTAATAACCGTCTTGACAGTTAATTCGGTTATGACTTTTAGAAGGGATGCATCGGTTCAGATGAGAACATAACATACCGATTCATTCTTATATATATATGTATGTGTATGCAACGATTTGAAGGTTCAGACAAATAAAGAACATATTTACTTATTCATTCATTTGCAACTTAAACATATATCGATCATATAGTTGGGACAACAATTGGTATCAGAGCGAAAGGTTATACACATCGAAAACAAAACAAATCAAAATCTGTAAAACCAAAAACCAGAAAAGAACGAGACGCCATAGATTTGTATACGCTGCAAAAAGAAAGAAACACATCGTTTTTTCTTTAGCGTGGAAAACAAGTTTGTTTTTTCTTAATCTTCCAAGAAAACAAACGTGAGTGAATAAGAGAACACAAATTTAGATAGTGCACAATCTAGTTTTGTGTGAAAGTTGCATGCGTAGGAACATCAAACGGATTGGTGTTGAAGGAAGAATTGGAGACTATAAGTATTCACACACTTCAAGGTCGTAAAACCCTAGCATTATTCAGAGTGCTCGTATTAATTATATTGAAGTGTTTAAGGTGTGAATCACTTGTGTTCGTGTTCTTCTTAAGTTAATTATTATATTCCGCATAGTAATTAAAGTTACATACAAGTCAGCTTCTATATATTATTGTCTTGGTTTATCTAAGATAGTAATTCTAGATCAATTGTTCAACTGGGATCAACATTCTTCCAATTCCATAGCCCACTTGACTACTCTCTGCGATCTGGGGGGTTTAGGAAAACCCATTCGACTGGTTTTTCAGTGAGTACCCTGATGGGGTGATCTTTGAAGTACCTTCGGAGACGCCTTGTGGCATAAATCAGAGCTGAGATTAGCTTCTCCGAGGCTTCATAGCTTCGCTCCACT
The DNA here is from genome assembly GCA_014162995.1 of Artemisia annua. NCBI lineage: Eukaryota > Viridiplantae > Streptophyta > Magnoliopsida > Asterales > Asteraceae > Artemisia > Artemisia annua. Next base: position 61,364 of record LBNU01014520.1, read on the forward strand.
TCTAGTAAAGTTCTACTAATGAAGTATATTGGTATCTGCATGTTTCTTTTCTCCGCAAAGAGCATTGCACCAATCTCATTGGAGGATGCTCCTAGGTGCAGGAGCAAAATCTCACCTCTAGCTGGAGTCTTAACAATTGGCAAGATCTCCATGCACTCCTTCCATCTTTGGAAGGCTATTTCAGCCTCTATGTTCCATTGATAGGATATGTCATTGATGACTTCATTGCGGACCTTAGAAAGTGAGGAAGACCTGTTGACACCCTTCGACAAAAATGCTTTTAGTGTTTCCAACTTGTCTTTCAGATCGTGACTCCTCCTTGGTGATCTTTGAGTTTGTGCCATTGGGGAAGTTCTTTCTTTGCTTAGGCTGGCCAAAATCCTTCGTCTTGCGAAGGGTCGTTCGTTCGACCTTTCTTTTTCAATCCCGAAGGAACACATTCTTGTATTTAGCTTTAGGTTGATTTTCCTCAGCTGTACAAGGGTTTCTTCGACATCACAGAGGAGGTCTTCCTCTGTCTTGCTTTCCGTAACCAAGTATCCCTCACAAACTCTTAGATTTCTCCCTATCTTTTTTTTGAATACCCTTCCTATCAGACTATTATATGTAGCCTCGGTATTCTCTAAACCGAAGGGTATTCTTTTGAAGCAATAGATGCTCCTACCTACATGAAATGCTGTTTTTTCTTCGTCTTCTTTTGCCATCTGTATCTGATGACATCCTTTGTCCGTACTAAGGAAACATTCCAAACGAACTTCTGACAATGGTTGTTGTTTTTCTACTGACAAGTAGCTCTCTTTTCGGCAAGCTTTGTTTATGTCTTCGAAATTAACATGTATTTTCCATTCTCCATCTCTCCGTTCGATTACAATTGGATTAGTAACCCACGATGGATTTTTTATCTTTCTGGTTATTCCTGCCTCCGTGAGTTTGTCGACCTCCTTACGAATTGCTATGCTTCGTTCAGGTGTCACCTGGCGAGACTTCTGCTTAATTGGTTTGAAGTGTTTTGATCATTGAGCTTGTGTTCCGTGTTAAAGGGCTTGCCATCAATTGTGAGCAACCTCGGAACTCCTGTCATGTCTGAATATTTCCCTACGAACACATCTTCATAAGCTTTGAGCAGCTTCTGCAATCTTTTCTTGAAGGTAGCGGGAAGTCGCTTCCCAATTTCCACCCTCCGTTCGGGGCGAGATTCGTCTAGTACTTCATGCTCTTTGGAATCTGAGCTTTCCCTAATATCCATCGTACACTTTTGATTACCTTCTTCATTCATCTTTTGGGCTTCCTGGTGCTTTCCTTCGTTGTAACTAGAGGATATAGTACCAACGCCGTTCGCAGTTTGGAACTTAACTGTTGCATGCACCGTAGAGACCACAATACCCATCTTTTGCATAGCAGTGCATCCAATTAACATATTGTAGGGGGATTTAGACTTCACTATAGGGGTGTCCACGGTACTGGAACCGTTCCGAACCGGAACCGTCCCGAAAGAACCGAGAACCGAAAATCTGGAAAAAGTGGAACCAAGAACCGTCCCATGTTCTTCAGTACGGTTCCGGTACGGTACTCGGTTCCGGTACGGGAATTTTGGGTAATTCCCACAAGAACCGAAGTGTTTAAATAATTTACTTTTTTCATCGTTGATCATTCATAAAGACATGCTAATAATCCTATAACAACACAAATACACACAAAAATGTCTCCAACAATGCAAACCATTCCAAATTTTCAGTAAAGTATCAAATTTACGATAGTGATTTCGAGATAAACTTACTTTCATGTTGATGAATGATGATGATGATATTTGAATTGATTAAAAGTTAGGGTTTAATTTTTATTATGTGTTTTTAAGTTTTAGATTTTTTATGTTACAGCTTAATAATGATTAGGGTTTTTTTTCTTAAAAGGCTATACACATTACACAATGTCCCAAATAAACCCTATAAAATTTCATATTTTCAAAGTAGTCGGTTCTTTCGGGAAAGAACCGGAACCAGACGGTTCCGACCCGAACCGCCCCGAGAACCGAAAACCGGACGGTTTCTAATATACGGTTCGGTTCCGGTACGGTACTAGTACGGTTCCTCGGTTCTTTTGGTTCCTCGGTTCTTTTGGACACCCCTACTTCACTATGACAAAATTGAGAATTTCGGTCCTTGCAAGCTTTCCCCTTCCCAGCATTACTTCCAGAGGTATTTCTCCTAAAGGCCACGATCGTTCCCCCGAAAAGCCTACCAGAGGTATCTTGGACTCTCTTCGTTTGGATCTGATCGTAGGATTGAGTTTCTTAAAGCAATGCTTGTAGATTACCTCGCACGAACTTCCGTTGTCCATATAGACTTTGTTAACCTCCATATCTGAGACCACAACTTTAATGGTTACTGGGTCCTTTGATGGAGACCCCCCTGCTTCGGATGGGAATGTTATCTCCCTTGTGTTGTATGTATCCCTTTCAGAGGCCCTCCTTTTCAAATTGGAGGAATCCCAACAAACCATGAGGATGGGAGCTTCCTGAGGGGTATTGTCTTTTCCCATTTGCGTGTCAGTGACTTTCTCTTTACCCTTCCTTATTCCTTTCACATGGTGCGTCAATTGCCCAAATTTTACTGCCCCTTCTATCTTTTTTTTAGTTCTCGGCAACTATTTGTTTCGTGGCCGAAGTCTTCGTGGAAGTAGCAATACTTGGTAGTATCCCTGTTTTTGCTTTTACCCACCATGCGAGGGGGTGGCTCGAAGGCTTTGGCCGCCTTCTCAGTTGCTAATATTTCCCTCGGAGACTTCGTGAGGCTTCCCAATAAACCATGATTTGGGCCTTTGTTATAGGGGGTAAACCTATTATGGCTCTTGTGTTTGTTTTTCGATCCTTCCCACAGAGATTGCTTCGCTCCTTTGCTGTTTTCTATCGGAGCTCCATTGGTAGATACCTCCTTGGCTTCTATCCAAGTGTATGTTTTTTCTGTTAGGCCTTTATATGTTGCCGGAAGATCTGTGGATAAGAATTCCACGAGATTTCGGTTGCGCAGGCCGTGGACGAAGCCAGAAATGCGTTGTTCTTCGTGTAAGCCTAGAATCTGCAGAGTTTCGTCAGTGTATCTTGTAACGAAGCTTCTTGTGCTTTCGTTCTCCTTCTGCTTAATGTTGTGCACTGTTAGGTGTGTTCTTGTGAACTTCTTCTGCTGGCTGAAGTGAGATCGGAACTTAGCCTTCAAATCATCAAGGTTAATGATGCTGCCTGGTTTCTGCCCATTCCACCAGATACGTGCGGAATCTCGAAGGGTGTATGTAAACATGTGGCAGGCTACAGGCATGACCCACTTTTGCATCTTTATAGCTCCCTCAAACAAATGCAGGAAATTATCCGGGTCCTCCTTCCCATCGTAGGTGCCTATATGCGAAGGCATTTTCAAGCCGTCGGGTAAGGGATAGTCCTCGATCCATCTTACGAAAGGCGTCACAGGGCCCGTAGGCTCTGGGTACGAGCATGTGTAAGGTGGTATGCTCATGTGGACGTTGTTGTATGGATAATGAGGAGGGCGTATCCCCGAAGAGGGCTGATTAGGGTAAGGAGGCTGAGGCGTACTCGTGTTCAGAGGGTAGCCATTATACATGGTGTACGGAGGGTATACCATGGGATGACCATAGGGTACAACGGTTTGCCCATTCATGGGGAGGTAAGGGTTTGGAGGATAACTTTGAGCTTGAAACTGGGGGTATATACCATTGGGAGGAAGGCTTCCTCCTGTGTTGAACGGACAGAGATTACCTCCCACACCAGATGCGTGAGAAGGCTGTAGTGGAATCCCTGCTTCGGTTTTTCCCAAATGCGCAGCCAATAGTGGAGGTATGTTTACCTCCATGTTTTCTCTTTGTTGACTCCTTCCATTAGAGCCGTCAGTAATCATTTCCTCTCTTCTCGTGGGAGTCCTTTCGGGAACTCCCTCAAAGCCTACATTCCTTCCTCCGGTTCTTCTACCAACAGGAGACCCAATTCGTAGGACTGGGTGTGTAGTTCTAGGAGCAGAAGGCCTCGGCTCCATTTCGATCTCCTCATCGTACTCATTGCTGGATTATTCCAACTCCCTTCGCATCTCCGTGTTCCTAGCTTTTCTCCTTCGAGCCCTTAGTAAGGACTCTAGCTCTTCGTAATTAGCATCAATGAAGGCAGGGCTAATGACAGGTTCTGGATTGGCTGATGTGGATGCACGATGGTTAGGCGCTATTTCAGGGTGAGATCGTGTGGTAAAGGTGGAGGCCGTGATTGGCGGAAGACTGTTAGCGTCTGTTACGGGTATTGGGGTTAAAGTCGAGAAACCCGATGGGGTGTGATTTCTCTCTCTTGATTCATGCCGGAAAAGTAGTGAGTATATTTGACTGGTTATTTTACTTGGAAATAACGGGACTAATTGTAGCGTGTCCCACGGATGGCGCCACTGATCGTACAATAATTTGCACGACCAGGCCTTCGATGGTGATCAAAGGATATAGGGGATGTTGTGGTTGAGACAAGCTTGTGTCTAACCTGAAAATAAGAAATACGAAGACACTACGTTAAGTGATTGCGCAGGGGTTGGGCCCTGCGAACCACCTCCCGCGTGTGAATAAGTATTTGGTATGATAATTTTAGTGAAAGTATAGAAAAGTAGAGTTGTAGAGATTGCATACCATAACTGAAACTCGTCCAAGACTATTTATAGGGGAAGAAAACAGCCTTGGGGAGTGTTTCCACATTTGTAGGAGATCATGGGGGTGTTCCATGATTTTATGGTTAACCGCTAGGGCTTGATGTCCACTCTTCCTGAATTACCGGGTCAGTCAAGGAAGAAGAGAGAACATGGAGGAGACGGGGGACGTGGTAAGACTTGGTCTTGCCCTCTTTCCGTCTTATGTTCATTGAAGAATACCCCAGAGGGCTTATTCCTTCGTTTGGCGAATTCCCAGTTGGTAACTAAATCATAAAAGATTAGTTTTACGCCCTAGAAGGATTTAGGAGGCTAGCTAGAGCCTGCGATTATGTATGTTTCGACCAGTACCGAAGGGGAGTCCTTCGACCTGTTTGGAGGGTACATTATCAACATCCATTTGCCAAATCTCATAGTCATAATACGCTGCTATGGCTATAAGAATCCTAATTGCTTTAATGTCTGCAACAGGCGAGAAGGTTTCTTCATAGTCAATTCCGTAGATTTGAGTGAAACCTTTTGCTACAAGACGAGCTTTATAGGTATGTGCATTTCCATCCACGTCGGTCTTTATCTTGTAGAGCCATTTACTCCCAACGGTCTTAGCATTGGGAGGTAGGTCTACCTCGACCCAGACATCATTGTCTTTCATGGATTTCATTTCCACATTCATAGCTTCGTTCCACTTACCGCGTNTCATTGCACCTACGCGTGTAGGCGTTACGAACAGCCGCAGAGGCGTTCGCAGCAGGTGCTTCAGGTAAAGCTTCTTCCAGATGGTAAAACTTTTGTTCAGCCCTGAGGACAATCCTCAGGTTGCGGTACCAGTCCAAAAAGTTGTTACCATTCAATTTCTCTTTCTCGAGAATTGATCTGATTGACAAGTTGTTCATGGTTTGATTTGGAGTTGTCATCTACAAAATAAACAAAGTTCAAATTTTAGTAATTTTTAATAATTAATCCTTTTTAAAATTAACTAGCCAAGTTTACAATATTAAAACAATTAATTTTACGAAAAAGGCTAAGATCCTCATTGAAGTTCCACCATCACACTAGTTGATCTGCTAGTGACAGAGGATTCAATAGGTAGGTAACGTTGACCAATTGCATTACATGTGCAACTCTTATATCTTTATGGGACTCATGGCACTAGTGAACAAGCAACGAGTGTCAAGCTGGCATGTTTAGTCCCATCTTTGCCTCGGGTCAAGGTCTCACCGCTTAAGTCGATTAAGTCATCCAATTTAAGAACGTGCGAGAATATATCTAGGTCCCACGCATAGAGAATAGTCACCCTGGGTTACAATTCAACCTAGGTCCCACGCATAGGCAAAAGGTAATCTCAAGTGTTCTCAAAATTGGACGGCATGACTTAAATTTTGACGGGTAAAAGTTTTGATGTGGATCAAAGGTGTACGAAAGAAGCATGCATTCATCCATCGTAGCACAAGTTAAAAACTTTTCTTAACTTAGGTCTAATCATTGTTTTAATTTATGTGTGTCGAGTTGTCCATTTTCAAGACTAATATTCATCCTACGTGGATAATCAGTTTTGGACAATACATAAATAGAATAACATACATAACATGTTTAAGTGTTATTTTTAAAACCAATGATTTCAAGTTTCAAAAACTTAGTTAAACTAAATCAAAAGACTTAGTTTTGAAAATGGTTTGTGTTTCGTTTTAAGTTTATAGAAAACTTTTTGCAATCTACATATGATGACAAGATATATAAAAAGCAAAAACAAACACACAACCACAATATGCAAAGCCTCAACCAATGAAAAAACCTATGCTTGGTCTCGTGAGCCATCACGAGAACCAAGAGTCAACTAGGGACCAACCACACAACCACACGGAGGACTCCCACTTGGTCCAAGGGAGAGCAAGTGGGAGGCCCATAATGCACATGAAAAGTAGTTGCTGTCCTTCCAGAATTTCTATGTTTGGAGGCCCAATAGACATAGAAGGAGGCTTCCCCGGGCTTAGCTCAAAACTAGAAAGTTTTAGGCCCATGCCTTTGCACCTGCACAAAAAATTTTAGCATCTAACTCCTTACCAATCACCGGGAAAAGCAAAAATATTGCAGCTTGTTCCAGCAGCTATTTTCAGCAAAAATGTCTTTAACTCTTTCGCCTTTCACCACCAAGCCACGATTACATTATATTGAAAGTAAAATACAACTAATCTACTTTTAATCTACTGCAAAAGTGCCCAAACAATGGCTACAACCAAAAGAATATTATTACATAAATGCCGAAACAATGGCAAAAAAAAACCCCAAAACACGAAACTAAACAACATACACAACAATCCATGTCACAAGTGGTCTAGGTTTTCATCGGCTTTGCATATAAACATAATAATACCATAATATTATGATTAAAACATGGTGTTGGCTAACTCCATGGACAAACATGCATGTATTTGCCATGGAAACAAAATAATTAACAAGAAATAAATTGTTAGCCAACGAAAACGAAGAAATTAATTAACAAGAATTAAAACCCCGTTTTGTACTCGTATCAAATGGCCTTAGGTTCAAAACCCACTGATGTTAGGACCTCTTAATTATCATTTTACCACAAAAAATTAAGCCTTAGGGCCTGATTTGAAATCGTTTCACAAAACAATCAAAAAAACATGCGTTTTAGGCCATTTTACACGTACCCGATAATCATATGGCACATATGATGGCTCGTGATACCACTATAGGTGATGTTGAATATATAAAACATAAATGAAACATATAAATGCAGCGGATAACATCACCAACAAGGATCCATATAGCCAATATGATTAATCAAATAACAAACACAACATGTTTATACCTTTGTAGCGTGCACCGGGAATCACCACCAATACCAATACCAACGAATGGAATGAGAAACCCAAATGATCAATAAGGTTGATCACCTCTATGTATGAAACACACTACACCTCCTTGTATACCCCTTTGATGCTAGTCCTTAACCCCGTAACCTTGGAATAACCTTTGAATGAACAAGATTCAAAAGAAGAGATCAAGAAAACAAAAACCCTAGATGGGATGTTTGTTTTTGCCGTACCTTTTAGGGAGAGGGAGGGGGAGATTATTTTGGTAAATTGGTTAACTAATTATGAGGAGATATCAATAATATATTTGACCAAATTTCAAAACCAAACTTCCCTTGAAAGCCCCCTTAAGGCCGGCCATTATATGGGCCTAAATGGGCTTCCCATTTGTTTTTCTAGTCCAATGGATTAAGTACTTTAGTTAGTCATTAGAAGCCCAATAGTGATCCCGAGTTACGTAAGGTTAATTATATATCATAAATACAATAAACACGACATATAAAGTGGTACCTAAGTGTATATGTGTGTGACCCCATAGGCTCACATATGTCTAGCCATATAATTATATATTATGACACGAGCATACTCCAACAGTCGACACGGTTGGAATTAGGATTGAGTAATTTGGAAAATCATAATTTGCTCGAACAGTTTTAAAAATTGCAGTTCCTGTTAGTTGTCATATTTTACTGAGATTTTTAATTATAATTATGTATGAAATAGGATTTCGCCATTTGCTAACCTGAACCCGTTTAGTCCGCCTAACTGATGTTATTTAGTGGTGTATTTTAGCTTGCACAAATCAAAGGTGGGCTCGTACATCAACGTTTTGCAATTTCTAATTCATTGTCAGATGTGTTGTTGCTATTATCAAGTAAGATAAAGACTCGTGAGTGATGAAGGAATTATTTTCTCCCAAAGTAACTAATATCGAAACAAATGCTTTAAAGAGTATTCAGTTTAATGTTGATTCGGTTTACTAGTATGAGGATATTACATGTCATGTTACTGCATCTCTAATCCAAGTCAAAGTTATGCCTTTGTTTTAGAACAACCTAAAATACTGTGAATGTTATTTTGACATGATCACTGGCTTAACAGATATTAGTAGTGTTAATGGTGTTGTTGGTTGTAGTAAAAAAGTTTGCCGGTAAAGTTTGAGATATTTTTATGGGTTTAGTTAAAAATAAAAGTTGTGATGTTGTGAGTATTGAATGAATTATGTGACCAATAACAGGGGAGATATCCATTTTTATTTTTGGGTTGATTTGGTTATTCAAATTGAATGAATTGCAAAGGAGACTGGAGTGACAGGATTTTGGATGGGTATAAGTTAACAACACTATACATGGATATGCAATTTTGTTTTAGAGCAAATTAAATCATTCATTGCCGGAAAACACCGCCGCCCCTCATGGTCATCGTCTTCAAAAAAACCCACTAGCCCCACAGCCCTATTCCGACCATCATCTTCACGAACCATCTTCCAAACCCACAAAAGCTTATAACTGACCACCACCACCTGCCCAACCGACACTGTCATCATCATTATCGAACCAGCATCCATCCACCAACATAAACACCTCCACCATCTTCCAAACCGACAAAATGGTGCTTTTGTGTGGTGGGTTTTTTCAGATCGGATGTTTCTTTATTTGTGACGATGATGATGATGATAGTTGATGTATCGAATTCTCAACCGTGCATGCATATGGATTGTGTTTTGTGTATCTTTGTGTTGGTTGCGGTTGAAGATGGACGTTAATTTAAAAATAGTTTGCAAATAAGTAGAACATATGTTGAAACCACATAATGTTTGATGAGGCTGGCAGTCGGCTCACCTCATATGACTTCCAGGGCTCCAAAACAAGCCATAAACTCGTGATTCCTCCAGCCAAATACTATCACAAATACGTTAATCCTCAACACTAAAGCTCGTTTGGAATGTTCCATACTGTCATCATATTAGACATTAAACACTTGAATCAAATGCTTACAAAGAAAATAAAAAATTCCTCTTCACCACTAGAGACTCTTCACCTCACTTATTAACGGCGGCCAGTAGACTAAACAGTTCAAGTTAATTACACCCTAATTATACTATATATTAAAAAGGCAGAAATTGCTACAGTAAAAACACTGTGGCTACAGTGCTTTGGACAGTGCAAACATTGTTCATCCGTTTTTTTTTTAATATTTTTTTTGACCCCGAGGTTAAATATTTAACAAAAACAGCACCTCGGGTTAAATTTTATTTTCAAAGATAGTCCCAAAGGACTAACTTTGCAATATATCGATCCTGTTAAAAATTACTGTTCGTTCGTTAAAACACTGTTCATCAATTTTTTTAAAACCACCTCAAGTTAATTTTTAATTTCAAAGTTAGTCCCAACAGACTAACTTTACAAAAATAGTACTTGCAGTTATCGATTTTTTGCAAATTTAGTCCTTAATAACAAAAATTATTTTTTTCAATCATTTTATTTCGAGTTTAGATTAACCACAACATTTCCACAGCAACGCGCGGGTACCCCCCGCTCGTAATGTCAAAATTGGCAGGCAGAGGCTAAACAGGGCCGGGTTAATTGGCTCTTTCCCCCACTCCAATGGATAAGTTAACTGATTATGAGGAGCCACTGAACTTAGTTACCCAAAAACTGAAAAACCATTTGTGAAGTAAGGAGGGTAGGCTCGAGTGAACCACATAAGCACATGCCCAAAACTAGTAAGATGTGCTATTATTTTTAGACATCAAAAGGCTTTTCTTACAAGTTACAAGTATTTAAACATCAATTCGAGGGTTGAAAAGATGCTCATATGAACAAATGCTGAAAACTAGTTCCAAGTAGAAATTTAATTAAATCTCAATTATATATGACATCTAACAGCTGAAAATAGTCCGAAGGTGCAAAATATTTTAACACTTAATAGTTGATCCGACTTCCGGCCGTGTAAAGTCAACTCCAAACTCTTTTCCAAATTATTAAAACCACTATACCTTTCATATTTCACAAAAATTGTAAAATGTATATGATTCTTGTTTCCGGTGAGACATAAACCTAAGAAAATCTATGACATAAACCTAATAACAATTGTTTCCGTAGCACTAAGTTTTTTTTCCCATGTAAAACATTTGAGTCAAACTATTTGTCCCCATTACAACAGAATAATTTCTCAATTTGTTCATTGTTAGGATAGGGTATTTTAGATGTTAGACTAATAGTCAAACCTTCAATAGGAAAAAGGCTGATAGCATGAGGGTGAACTTTGGTACACATAACTAAACTGTTCTTAGTTAGGATTAAATTGGACAGGCTGAATATCTGCCATATTATTATTGCTAGAACTATGAACTATGTGCCTGTTAGGGAGGAGAATCAAGTTGTTCATTCAGAAGAAGAAGATTCACAGTTCATAGTCCATGGTGTCAATGTTAGTACTACAGATGTTCCTGATACAGACTCTATTGACAAGGAACAAAGTACTGTTAACAAGGAACAAAGTACTGTTAACAAGGAGCAAAGTACTGTTGAGCAAAGTACTGTTGACTCAGCTCCCATAATCTCTGATGAAGATCAAGATGAACTCAATAGCATGCTTTTTGAAGAAACACTTGCTAAGTCCTATGAAGATGATCTAAGACAAGCCTATGAAGCAGAGAAGACAAAGGGAAAATATACTTTGGACAACAGCACTTTGGACCCCAGTACTTTGGATCAAAGTACCGCTGCTCAATTTGAAAGTACTTCTGAGGGAGTGAATTCAAACACTTGGACCAACACCGATGATTTTCCTGGTCAATCCATGCCTCCTTTTGAAGAATCAAATGATGAGCTACAGGAAGATGGAATTTTCTCTCAACAAGGTCCTGATCTCACAAATTTGGAAGATGATCTTACAGTGCCAACAACTCACACTTCAAGAGTGCATAAAAACCATCCTGTAAATAAAATTATTGGTTCTCCTACTTCTGGTGTTCTTACAAGATCCAAAGCTAAGAGTATCACTAAGCCCCATAATGCTTTACTTAGCTTTGTTTACAAACAAAACAGGATGAATCATAAGGATCAACAGACATGTTTGTTTGCTTGCTTTATCTCTCAATAAGAACCCAAGAATATAGCTCAAGCTTTAGCTAAAGAAAGCTAGGTTGAAGCTATGCAAGAAGAGCTTCAACAATTTAAGCTTCAAGAGGTTTGGGTCTTATGTGATTTACCTGATGGCATGAAGGTAATTGGTACAAGATGGGTCTTCAGAGTCAAAAGAGATGAAAGAGGTAATGTCATCAAGAACAAAGCAAGATTGGTTGCACAAGGATATAAACAAGAATAGGGAGTAGATTATGATGAAGTATTTGCTCCTGTGGAAAGAATTGAAGCAATCAGATTATTCCTTGCTTTTGCCTCTTACATGGGATTTCCAGTTTATCAAATGGATGTCAAGATGCCTTTCTTTATGGCAAGATTACAGAAGAGGTCTATGTTAAACAACCTCCTGGTTTTGAAGATCCTGAACATCCAAACAAAGTCTACAAAGTTGTTAAAGCATTGTATGGCCTTCATCAAGCTCCCAGAGCATGGTATGAAAGACTCTCAAATTTTCTATTACAACATGGTTATAGAAGAGGAGCTATTGATAAGACTTTGTTCATTAAAAGAGACAAAAAGGATATCATGCTGGTTCAAGTTTATGTGGATGATATTATCTTTGGGGCTACAAAACAGTCCATGGTGAAAGAGTTTGAACAACTCATGCAAAAAGAGTTTCAAATGAGTTCAATGGGTGAATTAACTTTCTTTTTGGGGCTTCAAGTTAAACAATCAAGTACTGGCATTTTCATAAGTCAAGATAAGTATGTCACTGACATCCTTAAGAAGTTTAATCTTAACACTATCAAGCCAGTCACAACACCCATTAAAGCTTCAAACTCATTAGGAAAGGATGAAGATGGTAAACCAGTGGATGTCAAGCTTTACAGATCTATGATTGGGTGTCTTATGTACTTAACTGCATCAAGGCCTGATATCATGTTTGCTGTATGTCTTTGTGCAAGATATCAAGTTTCACCCAAGGTTTCTCATATGAATGTTGTACAGAGGATTTTTGGTTATCTCAAGCATCAACCTAAGTTAGGATTGTGGTATCCTAAGGAGTCCCCTTTTCACTTGGAAGCTTTTTCAGATAGTGACTATGCTGGAGATAACTATGATAGAAGATCAACCACTGGAGGATGCCAATATCTTGGAAGAAGATTAGTTTCATGGCAGTGTAAGAAGCAAACAATTGCAGCAACTTCATCTACTGAAGCAGAATATGTTGCAGCTGCAAGTTGTTGTGGACAAGTTTTGTGGATGCAAAATCAACTCTTGGACTATAGATACAATTTTAAGAATACTCCTATCAACATTGATAATGAGAGTACTATTTGTATTGTGAAAAATCCAGTTTACCATTCCAAGACCAAGCATATACAAATAAGGCATCACTTTATTCGAGATTGTTATGAGCACAGACTCATAAATGTTGTCAAGGTTCACACAGATGATAATATAGCAGATTTACTCACAAAAGGCTTTGATGTTTCAAGATTCAAGCATTTGGTGGTAAGTATTGGGATGATAAATTATTAGGCTACTTTTGAGGGGAGGCATTAGTAGTTAGTCATTATTTGAGGGGAGGCTACATATATCATTTAACAGAAAAAGACAATTTTATTCATTAACATTCAAAGTGATTACATCAAAATTCAAGAACCACAGATACAATCCAGACAAAACAACCTACACCAACCCTACCCAACCTACACCCTACATAATCTACTCCATAGGCCTTTTTCCTTTTCCTTGATAAGTCTGCTTTCCCTTTTGAGCATTCTTTCTTTTGCCATCAAAAGATGATTGCTTTCTTGGACAAGCAAGGAAAAGCACTTGCATTGGAGGTTTCTCTGGTCTTGCAGGCTTCTCTTCCATAGGAATCTTCATGTTCTTCAAGGCAGACTCTAAAGCTTAGTTCAAGGCTTTTGGCAATTCTTTGGATAGTGTTGTAGTTGGAGCAGACGTCGTAACCTTTTTCTTAGGTTTTTGGTTGGTTGAGCTTGATGCAATAGGAGGAAAGTAATCACTCCATCCTGGTTTGGAATCAGAATCTGAATCAGAGAAGTACTTGATCTCCAAATCACTGGACTCATCAGAAGAGATGTATATCAATGGGAAGTTACTCATGATGATGTTAGGGTTTTTATGATGAAGTAAGGTTTTTGTGATGAAGAAAAGTGCTTATGAAAGCTCTTTTTATAGGCAAGAAGGACTTATGGGTTATTAATGATAATCATTCAATTATACTTGCCTTGGTAGTTTTGGGGAGTAAATATGGAAAGTATTTAATGCATCGGGTTGACTTTCAAAAGATATTTTGGTCAAAGAGTCAATATTCATAGATATTTTTATCGACCAGTACTTTGCCAAAGTACTGCTGAAAGTACTGCTATGGGAAAATGCTGCTATAAGAGTACTGATGACGTGTCACGTACTGCTCTATGGAATGTACTGTGCTAACGGTCATATATAAGGGGAATGGAGATACATGCCAAAATAACGGTATCCGTATTAAATGGGATTTGATTTTTTAAATCTTATCCATATTTAACAAACCCTACCGCCTTTTTAATATCCCTTTTCTAATTTACATCCACATTCTTTTACGCAGTCACTGTTATTTTTCAATTCACCCTATTCATACCACTTCATTCATCCATACCACTTCACAAATGGCTCGTTCCACTTGCAGTCGCAATAACATGATCGCTAATTTAGATAAGACAGAGTCGAATGTTGATTTTCATGGTATAATTGATTTTCTAACTGGGTCTTCCATCAATTATTCTCTATTGGTCAATCCGGATATAATTGGGCCATGGATTCAAGAGTTTTGGGCTACTGCTAAATCAGGATGGGAGGAACCAGATATCTCATTTGTTACGGCTAAGGTTGCTGGGCGTAATATTAGGATCACTGAAGACAGTATTCGTACAGATCTTATGTTCCATGATAAAGAAGGAAGTGTTAAGTTTGATAAACAAGTACTTTGGGACATCCTTAGGGATATTGGGTATGAGGGTTCACTTACCAAGCTTACATTTGAGAAACCCTTATTTAGTCCACACTGGAAGTATTTGATTCATGTTCTACTTCATTGCCTCAGTAACAAAAGTACTGCTTGGAATGAATTTAGTCAAACCATAGCATCAGCCTTAGTGGGATTAGCTACCAATCAGCCTTTCAACTTTTCATTCATGATCCTGGATGGTATGCACAAACACATCAAGAATGGTTCACCATTTTTGATGTATCCCAGGTTTATTCAAATCTTTTTGAACAAACAGCTTGAAGGTGTTCCCAAACCCCAAGAATTCTTGCCAGCCATTGTTCTTCCTAATAAGGTCTTTACTTTTATGGCCACCAAGAGTGCTAAGTTCTCTGGCAGGAATACACCCCTCACTGCCCATATTTTGGAAATGGCACAAGCTGTTAGAGATGCTGCTCAAGAAGAATCAGAACCTGCTTCAGACTCTGCTCCCACTCCATCTCAAGCTCAAGCTGTTTCACCACATGCAGAGCAGTCACACTCAGAGAAAGGAGATGCTTCTCAACATACTGTTTCAAGGGAAAAGACTGCTTCTCCACAAGGTACTGCACCTCATGATTCAGAACAGGAAGAGAATCAACCACCCACTCCCAATGATTATACTTCCACAGATAGTTCTCAAACATCTGGAGGAGATGAGGGAGTGATGGCTAATGATGAGCCATATGCTCAAGAGGAAGTTCTGAATGCTTATGCTATGACAAGGGAATTAAGGAGACTAAAGAAAGTTCATGAAGATCAAGCTACACTACTTTTGAAGTTGAGCAACAAGTTCAGACGATTGAAGAGGTTTGTTTGGCCACTTGTTAAACATCACAGGCTATGGGTCAAGTCACAACAGAAACATGGTCACAAACCTAAGTCCAAGAAAAGATAGTTCAAGAAACATTCTTCACTCCCATTGGGGAGGAATTTGCAGAATGAGAATGTGAATGAAGATGCTGGTTTGAATAAAAGTGAAGATGATGATGATATTCAACCCCTTGAAGAAATAACACCACTTGAAGAAAATACTCATCAAGATACTGCTGAGAGAAAGATTGATGAGACTGAGCAAATTGATGTTCAAGATGTTGATATTCAAGTCAAAAGTGGTGATAATAAAGAAGAATTGGATGTGGAAGATACTGGTGTTGAAAATGCTCAAGGTACTGCTCATCAAGATACTGCTCATCAAGGTACTGAGAGACAGTTTTTATTCACACCAAGGACTTTAGATTTTGAAGAAGATGTTGGTCCATCCAATCCAGTTCAAGAAGAAGAGATTAGAAAATCTACCAATAGTGATGATGAGACTATTGCTGAGATTATGATGAGTATATCCAGACCTACAGGCATTGTTATTCAAGAAGTTGAACATACTCAAGAAAAACCTTCTCCTCAACCTACTCAAGAAACTGATCCTAAAGACAAAGGGAAAGGAATCTTGGTAGAACCAGAGAAAAAGAAGAAGAAGAAGGAATTCACTTTAGCACAAATAAGGGCTATTCAAGAAGCTAAAGGTGAAGAAGCTGCTAAAAAGTTACAAGCAGAACTTGATGCTGAGTTTGGAAAAGAAAGAGAGATTGTTGTTCAACCAAGAAGACCAATGACAAAAGCTCAAGAAAGAAATGAAGGATTTATATAATGCTGTCAGAGAAGCTTATATAAGACAAGTTGATGGCATTATTGGTTATGATACTGAAGAAGGAAAACAGATGATGGAGGCTAGTAATAAAAGGAAAAGAATAACAACTAAATCACAGTCATCAAAGAAGTCTAAATCTGAAGTGGAATTAAGAGCAAACACAATTGATGAACTGAGGAATTATCTAAGAGTTGTTGACTTTGAGCTTTCTAAGTCAGAAGAAGATGCTGCTACAAAGGTTAAGATATCAGATTTGGAAGTGATAGAATCTGAAAAAGATGGAGATTATTTTGTTTTCCATAGAGAAGATAATAGCTTTAGAGCATTCAATTTGTTGTTGAATGTATTGCATCTTATTGACAGAGAAGACTTGTTTCATCTACACCAACAAATTCAAGCTTATTTTAAACAAATTCCACTCAAAGGAATTGGTGTACTGTTGCTAGGAGATCTCACAACACTATGGGAAACAGAGGAGACAAGCACAGATGATATTTGGAAAAATCAAGAAGTCTACGAAATTCAAAGTTGGAAATTCTTTAAAAAGGCTGGTGTGCATGTCTTAGAGTTGGAAGATGGTAATATGATCTATATGTTAGCTGAAAGAAGATATCCTCTTACAAGAGATTTGATGATGAGGATGTTGGATCATGGTATGGAAGTAGAACAAGAGGATGAAACTGCTCTAATGGTGATTAATTTGTTCATTAATTGGACAATATTAAAAGATGATGATGCATAATTACTGGTATGGTTTTAATTATTTAAATCTTTTGAAAAAACAAGTACTTTATTCAAAGTACTGCTGATCAAACAGTACTTTTACAAAGTACTGCTTGCAGCATAAAATCAGTAAAGTCTTTTGAAATACTAATTTTTGTCATGTGCAAAATACTTTTTGAAGCACAAATGTTTACAGCAACAGATTGTTTTTGGAGATATACATGGTGTTAGTACTTGTGCTACACAACAAATGGTATTCAACTCACCATGTTTAACAAACAAGAAAGAGTTTGACTCATCATGACGGTACGGCTCTGATGTGATAATCAAATCCGTTTTTAGTTGACAATTCACTAAAAATTGTATGGTTTTTAATTCACCATATCTGTGATAAGTGAAGAGTTAACTAGCCCACAAGAAAATGGCTTGTGGTAAACGCTGTGGAAAATCCATTTATATGGTAATTAGTTCACCATGGTAGTAATTGTACTAAAAAGAACTAGCTAGTCCAAAAGCAAACGGCTATTGGTAAAGACTATTCAAATCCGTTGATAGCTGATGATTTGCTAAAAATCATATGGTTATCAATGTACCATGGTTTACTAAACCTAAACATTGGCTACTCCAGAGTTAATGGCTTTGGTAAAGAGACATCAAAATCCATTAAATCTTCATAAAATATTGCTAGGGACTAGCAATAGTCCTGGAAGTGATGAGAATAGTATGAAACTGAATATGATTTGATGT
>LBNU01014524.1:6497-27841 GCA_014162995.1 Artemisia annua
GATTGTACTTGTGTGATAACATGTCTTAAGTTATGTTGGTCATAAAAAACAAGAAACGTCTTTCATATTACAACAAGCTAAAATGGATATTTGATACAACAATTAGTAAAGTTTTTTAAACGGTAACGTATTCACCCCCCTCTACGTTTTCACACGTATCATTTTATTATAAAATGGAAAGCATAAATCTTAAAAATTTCTTTTTTCTCATTTTAGGGTGCGTTTGGTTCGTAAGTGGGATTGTACTTGTGTGATAACATGTCTTAAGTTATGTTGGTCATAAACAACAAGAAACGTCTTTCATATTACAACAAGCTAAAATGGATATTTGATACAACAAGTAGTAAAGTTTTTTAAACGGTAACGTATTCACCCCCCTCTACGTTTTCACACGTATCATTTTATTATAAAATGGAAAGCATCATCTTAAAAATTTCTTTTTTCTCATTTTAGGGTGCGTTTGGTTCGTAAGTGGGATTGGAATAGGATTCGGATTTGGGAAAGGTTTGAAAGAAAATGAGGAGAGAGAAAATATATAGTATATATAATTTATAAATTAATATTATATTTAAACTATTATTTATTATAAATAAAAGAATGAGAAAAAATATTAAAAAAAAAATTATTAGTATTTGTGGCTCATATTGATTTAGACGTGAGACCACTCACAAAAGTTGTATTATTTAAGTGATACCTACCAATTGAGCTTGGTATCACTTCAATGATTCAATTCTCATTTTTTTGAAACAAAAAATGTACCAAACAAAGGTTTTGAAATTTCTTTCATTCTATACCCATTAATACCCTCATACCAAACGGGCCCTTATTTACTTATCGATATGTGGCTTTGCGAAGGAAAAAAAACAAGTAATTAACAATATGATTTATCAATTTTTATAAATCTATTAGCTAGTTATTATAATATAAAATCATGTTAACATTGTATGATTTTCCTATCAGTTCAACCGATTAAATCATTCTGAAAACCATGTGACGCACCAAAGAATCTCATGGGATTCAAAATGAATCTCTTAAAATTCATACTGAATCCCATGGGATTCACAATTAATCCCTTGTGATTTCATACATAATCCTACGGGATTCACAATGAGTCTCATGGGATGCACCAAAGAATCTCATGGGATTCACAATGAATCCCTTAAGATTCATACAGAATCCCATGGGACAAGAATTTTTCTCATAACATTACAAAACAAAAATAGAATCTCAAGTGATTTTGTATTTCCATTTTATGTAAAGCAAAATGAAAATCTCATGTGACTTATACATAATCCTATGAGATTTATACAGAATCCCATGTGATTCTCTCTAATCCCTTGTGATTCATATAGAATCTCATGTGATCCATAAAAGATACTTGTTGAGTATCTTTTATGTGACATAAAAGTATAAAACAATGATTTATTCATTTTTACAAATCACTTGTGATTTTTTAAAAATAACAAATCACAAGTTATTTTTTTACGAATCCTGTGGGATTTCTTTACAAATCATGTGGGATTTTTTTATGAATCCCGTGGGATTTTTCTAGATGGAAATTTTGAAAAAAAAAATCTTTTTTTTTACGAATCTCGTGGGATTTCTTTACGAATCTCGTGGGATTTTTCTAGACGGAAATTTTGAAAAAAAAAATCGTCTTTTTACGAATCCCATGGGATTTTTCTGGACGGAAATTTTGATAAAAAAAATCATTTTTTACGAATCCTGTGGGATTTCTTTACGAATCCCGTGGGATTTTTCTGGGACGGAAATTTAAAAAAAAAATCGTCTTTTTATGAATCCCATGGGATTTTTACGAATCCCGTGGGATTTTTCTGGACGAAAATTTTGAAAAAAAAAATATCTTTTTACGAATCCCATGGGATTTTTTACGAATCCTGTGGGATTTTTCTGGACGGAATTTTGAAAAAAAAGTTCGTCGAAAGTATATAACAATGCATATCTATAGAAAGATAATTTTTTTCTCGTCGCGATGGTGTATTTTTCGTAGCTTGAAGATTTACCGTTTGCAAGATATGTTGTTTTNACTTGTGATTTTTTAAAAATAACAAATCACAAGTTATTTTTTTACGAATCCTGTGGGATTTCTTTACAAATCATGTGGGATTTTTTTATGAATCCCGTGGGATTTTTCTAGATGGAAATTTTGAAAAAAAAAAATCTTTTTTTTACGAATCTCGTGGGATTTCTTTACGAATCTCGTGGGATTTTTCTAGACGGAAATTTTGAAAAAAAAATCGTCTTTTTACGAATCCCATGGGATTTTTCTGGACGGAAATTTTGATAAAAAAAATCATTTTTTACGAATCCTGTGGGATTTCTTTACGAATCCCGTGGGATTTTTCTGGACGGAAATTTAAAAAAAAAATCGTCTTTTTATGAATCCCATGGGATTTTTACGAATCCCGTGGGATTTTTCTGGACGAAAATTTTGAAAAAAAAAATATCTTTTTACGAATCCCATGGGATTTTTTACGAATCCTGTGGGATTTTTCTGGACGGAATTTTGAAAAAAAAGTTCGTCGAAAGTATATAACAATGCATATCTATAGAAAGATAATTTTTTTCTCGTCGCGATGGTGTATTTTTCGTAGCTTGAAGATTTACCGTTTGCAAGATATGTTGTTTTTTCTTAAAAAGTGGAAAGTGGGTTTTTATATTAAATGAGCTAAAATGCCAATTTTGCCCTCCCTTTGTTATTTTTTGATTTGATCTTAGCTATTAGATGAAAGGTGGATGGATGGTTGAGATTGGCTTATTTGTTTTTTAAGTGATACTTGTTTTGCATAGATCTCACCTCGTACGATTATATGCTATCATATATTTTTCAGAACATAAATTAAATTAATTAATATCCAACTAAGAATAAAACTCAATAAAAAACTTCAATCCAGCCACTATAAGAAAACAAAACGTTTTGTTGGAGATAAAACAAATCCAAATTCAGTACATTACTCAAGTCTCAAAAGCCCAGGCATTCTCTCTACGAACTTCTTCCTCTTCCTCTGGTGTGTAATCGTTTTTGATGTGAAAATTCTCGCGGATCTTCTCAGGTGTCTTTCCTTTGATCATGTCCGCAACAGTTTGACAAGTGAGATCCAATAGGCTTTTGATGTTGAGATAGTTAGCAGCCTAACAATAAAAAAAGGATTACTTGTCAACATAGTCACAACTCACAAACAAGTAGCAAATCTAACCGGCGGAGCCAGAAATTTTGTGTCGAGGGGGCACACTTTAATAAATTTTAGAAACTACACTATAAATTGGTACATAAGGGGGGAAAATTACGAAAAAAGCCAAATATTTTTGAAAATTTACACTACATTTTTTTTCGCTAGGGGGCACCTGCCCCTTGTATCTCCGCCCATGTTATCTAGGTATTAGATCCAACAGGTTTTTCGGTTCAATGAAGTTTGTACTAGCAGTTTGACTGTTTGAGCATTCAAATTCAGACTCTATATATGGTTTTATCCCAAATTTTAAACAAAGCAACTAACTTTACATAACATAAACTAATGTGAGACCTTTAATAGATAATCAACTGCATGAAGACAGTCATTAGTCATATGGTGAGTAATTTCTATAAAAGAAAGCCCTAATAAACATAATAATGCAAATAAAAAGAAGCAAAGAATATTCACAAAAAAACTGAACTACATAATCGTAAAAAACACATAACAAAGGAAAAAAGAATTACCAGAATGAGATCAAACAGAGTGCCCTGATCCACTTTCACAAAATCAGCATCAAACGCTTTCATATCTTCTTCAGCAATCTTATCTTCAGTATCGGGTGCCTCGACATGTTTCTTACAATACTCAATAACCTTTGATAATATCCTGCTTGTGACGTTGGGAAGAGGGATGGCGGTGTCAGCACATCCATCTTCGATCATGTTTTTGATCGTCAAAAGTGACTCCAATGCCACTTTCTCATCTATCTCAAACGTCTCACCCTCGGAACTGTTGAGTACAATCTTCTTTGATGAAGAAGAAGAAGCCGCCATTATTGGAATGAATGTGTAACTTGAGAATGAAGAAAAGAAAAGTAACCCTAATAGTAATCGTAAGTTAATAAAAACTTGTTATGATTTAGGGTTGATTTGTTTGGGTTGAGCTTACAGGGATAGGTGAGTATGGTAGCATGTTTGCAGGTTGAGATATCTTAGCTAGTTACCAAGTTAATAAGTTGAAAAAGAAAGCTTCAGTACGTAGTATAGACTTCCTAAGCAAACCTATCCTCATCATATTTACTATTTCGCTCAACAAACAAAACGCCATAGAAAAAAAGATGCACAACAGAACGTTTAACGCAGCCAGCGTCACCATATTCCTTCAAGAGTTAAACAATACACGAACATAAACCAAAACAAATATTGGTAAAAGAAAGGTAATCTTATACTGGAAATTGATCTTATGAATCTTAAAGTTAACTCTAAATAAAAAACGTCAAATTTTAAATACAAGATCTCCATGAATTCAAGTAATTGAATATCTAAACAAAACAGAGTCATACAATGTTTCCAATCCCATAAATTTCAAGAAATTGGGCATCTTTCAAT
Source organism: Artemisia annua (assembly GCA_014162995.1). Lineage (NCBI taxonomy): Eukaryota > Viridiplantae > Streptophyta > Magnoliopsida > Asterales > Asteraceae > Artemisia > Artemisia annua. The sequence continues at coordinate 11,080 of LBNU01014524.1, forward strand.
ACTCAACTGCTTAATGTCTAAAATTGACATTGGGGTACTGTGAAGTGTATACAAATATATATGATCACATAAATGCTACTATAATTTATGAATTTGTATGCGCAAAGAGTTGTTTAACTTAAGAGGAATGCTCAAAAATCAAAAACTTGCGACGCAAGCAACTAAAAAATTAATAACATGCAGTAATTTAGTTTGAACAACTTGATTAAAAGTAAACCAGGCATCTAACATTAAAATTAAATTGATCATTAATAAAAAATCTCTGAACAATACGCAAAATAAAAGCATGAGTCTTGTTGAAGCTACTCAAAAGCCCAAGCGTTCTCCCTCCTAACCTCCTCTTCTTCCTCAGGAGTGAAATCGTTCTTGATGTTGAACGTCTTACGGATCTCCTCAGGTGTCTTTCCTTTGATCATATCAGCAACAGTTTGACATGTCAGATCCAACAGGCTCTTGATGTTGAGATAGTTTGCGGCCTGAAAGCAAATTTAAGAAAAGTTAATTAATAAGCAATATACTCATATATATAATGCGATAAAAAGTAAACAATACTAGTGCATAACCAAACATAAACCGAAACTAAAGACGACTAAACATACGTACCAGAATAAGATCAAACAAAGTGCCCTGATCCACTTTAACAAAGTCAGCATCAAAAGATTTCAGATCTTCCTCAACGACCTTATCTTCAGATTTGGGTGCCTCGACATGTTTCTTGCAATACTCAATAACCTTTGACAAGATATTGCTTGTGACATTGGGGAGAGGGATGGCGGTGTCAGCACATCCATCTTCGATCATGTTTTTGATCGTCACTGACTCCAATGCCACTTTCTCATCTATCTCAAACGTCTCACCCTCGGAACTGTTGAGTACAATCTTCTTTGATGAAGAAGAAGAAGCCGCCATTATTGGAATGAATTTGTAATTTGAGAATGAACAAAAGAAAAAAGTAACCCTAATAGTAAATCGTAATCGTAACTCGTAAGTTTATAAAAACTTGTTATGATTTTGGTTTGATTTGTTTGAGTTATGTATTTATAGAGTGGTAGCCTTGCGAGAGCAGAACTCTTTGTTTCTCATTCTCTGTTTAACGTTTGAGCACCTCAACTTTAATTACTTTGCAATAATATTGTCAAATTTGGCCCATTGGTTGCTTGTAATGATTTGCACGATAACTTATTTTTAATTTGCACACATTAATATACAAATAAAAAAAAAGTAGGATGAACATATAGTATAACTAATTACTCGTAATTCAAAAAGTGTGTATAAATATCATCTCATGTTTCAAAAACATAAATAACTTTACAAGTCAATAGTGATAAAAGGAATTTTATGCTGCCAAAACATGGCTTTATCACCTCTGCATGTAGTTTTTGTTTGATTGCTATTCGTTCATGGAGGTAAATATTAAGATTTGTATTTGTGTTTGTTAATCATATGAGGTAAGTTCATTTAGAGATAAACATAAATGACATGATGTGAACCGAGGCGTTCTTCGAGCCTTAATTAAAACTGTCACTTAAAATAAATAAAGACAATTTCTTACGGAAAAAGACAAACACACGACTATACAGACGAAGAAACACAAAGACATAAATAAATAAAGACAATTTCTTACGGAAAAGCATGGAAGTATATTTTTCCACGACATTATGTTTGCTAATTTCATGCGTGGTAAAAACATCTGTTTATGTTAAAATGCATTGGCGGAGACAAGGAGGCGCATATGTTTGTATGTTATAATATTTGCAAAAAATACCCTGAGTTATTGTAAAAACATGTTTTGTTTTATTATTTAAAGGATTGGATATTGGTACACCCTCCAAATTGACTATAATACCCTTCTTATTTTTTTATAATAATTTTATTTTTATTATAAAATTGCGAACCATAAAGTATGAAACTGAAAATATAAAGTTTGACAAGTTAAAAATAGTGAAACACAAAAAGTACGGAGTGTAAACTATAAAAAAATTGTCTTGTCTTGTTAATAAAGTGAGTAAAACTGCCGAAGAAATACATAACATAAAATTTAAAGTTTGACAAGTTAAAAATAATAAAAGACAAAAGATATGAAAAAAAAAATTAAAAAAATTAATAACTCTCTTGTTCTTTTAATAAGTGACTAAAAAGGAGATAAGAGGGGTGGAGGTAAAAATGGTATTATCCTTATTTAAAACTCTGTTTACTTTTCTTATTTAGCCGTTTATAGTTACAATAATAATCATTATTCAATATTTATACAATTATACATGACTTGTACTTCATCTGCCAAGCGTCTTGGCCTATCTACGAGGTACCTTGGCCCGTGCGATGCACGAGTTTAGTTCATCATAAGAGTCTAAGTTCTATTCTGCTTATATATATATATATATATATATATATATATATATATATATATATATATATATATATATATATATATATATATATATATATATATATATATATATATATATATATATATATATATATATATATATATATATATATATNAAACCTAAACCTATAACAATTCCAGAATTACAAGAAGAAATAAAAACGGTTAAAGCAGAAATAGCTGTCATAAAACAAAGAATGAGCATGTTAGAAAAAGGTAAAGAAAAAGAAAAAGAAATTGATAAAAATAACGAAGTAGGATCATCCAACGATCTAATCATTAATAATATACAAAGCATTAGCACTCAGAGATGGTATATTAAAATAAATATTGTAATAAATAATGATTATAAATTATCATTAATTGCTTTAGTTGATTCTGGAGCAGATTTAAATTGTATACAAGATAACTCAATTTTTCTAATGGTTACATGCCAAAATATATAGAAATATGATGAGGTTGAAGTTGTTCATATATATATATTTTGCAATAACTCAATTTTTCTAATGGTTACATGCCAAAATATATAGAAATATGATGAGGTTGAAGTTGTTCATGTTATGTTGCTCGTTGGTTATCTTATGAATATTCGAGACAAATGAATGCAGGTTAAAATATTTACAAATAGACGGGTCGTACGTGCTCGGAATAAATTCACCGTTAGTCTCTCAATAATTTCTTGAGTGAGCCGATTTACTACATCATGGTGATTGAATTGTAGTTGAGTTATCAAGAGCATATAATTATCTATGTGAATATTGTTAGCGGATCATTATTACTATAGCCTAATAGTAGATAACAAGGAATGTAATGCCCGCCGCGTTGCGGCGGGGTTTTTTTTGGCAAATTTTTTTACGGATAATGTTTGGGTGAGGATGTCCTCGTTGGAATGAATGTTGTGTCGGGCAACTGCGTGTTGCAACGGAGCTAATTTTGACCGTTATAGTTTTAAAAAAATTTAGGATAATTATAAAGTTATTTGATAGGTTAAAGGTGCATTTTGAAATTATTTTATTTAGAAAGTATGTATATATTAAACTTAAACATTTTTTATAAAACAGTACGCACGTTAAAAGTATATCAATAATTGGCTTGTTTTGTTCGTTATCGAGAGGCGTTTTTGCCAGTATTTTTTTTTATTCACGAAACCGACACGTATCTGTTAAATATTTGACAAATAAAGTTTGTCATATAAAGAAGTCGTAAATATTAAAAAGTTCAGGGTGTGTTTTGTAACTAAAATTTATATTAAAAAAATGTTTGTTACATTTATTAATTGTGAACCAATCAAATAAGTACCTGTCAAAAATTTGGTCAATAAATGTGGTCCAAAATTTGGTCTCAATGGAGCCCAAACATGAGGCCCAAAAAATATTTTTTTTTAATAGCCTCAACGTCCTTGATTGAACCAGTACAACCTAGAAAACTCAAATCGTATTTCATTTGCCAAATATATTGAATTAAATTGGCTTCGGTGAAAATTGTGAAGTTTATACTTGATTTTATTGGAAAAATGATATCGTGAACAATGGCGCAAGTTTCGTAATTTTTCGAGTCCGTTTGCTATGTCAAATGAGTCCCGAATCGTTTTTGTGAAAAGTTTAGCCAAATTGGCAAGAACACCCCCTCCGCCCCTATGTTTTATTTTCTACCCTCACATTTTAATTAACACTTCCACATATATAAAGTCTTTTATTACATTTTTTTCTCATTTCTACACAAATAAAAACACACATTCTCAACTCTCTCTCCCCTTTTCTCTCTCTACCCCGCCGACGACCCCAACTCCAGCCATCTTCATCTTTTCCGGCTAGATTCTGGTGACACCAGCAGATTCCAGCCACTTTTTCCGGCCAACTCTTCTTATTTCACAATCTTGTATATCGGGACATCCCCGTTCTTCTCGTACCACCTACGCACCGCCAAACCCCCTCGTACCACCCCATGCGCCTCCACCGTGACCACCGAAGCCCATCACCACCTTCAACTTCATTTTCCGACGGTAAAACGCGACCTACGCGCCTCTTTCTCCATTTTTCATTAACCTTTTTCAAAACCGTAGTTTTCATTTTTATTTAATCCGGTTATATTAATGTTTTTATTTATAAAATGGGTTTAAAACCTTGATAAAACCCTCGTGCGGACCCTCCCCCTTCTCGGCAGTTGACTCGGTGAGGTCTTTTGTATTTTTGTTGTTTATTAGTTGATGTGACGATGGTGTAGGGGCGGAGTCATGTTGATAGTAGTGGGAAAGTAGAGCGGAGTCATGTTGATAGTAGTGGGAAAGTGGGGTTTGGATTAGTGGGTAAATTTAAGTTTATAATTTGGTCATTTGGAATGGACTGAAGTAAGCCCAAACATGAGGCCAAAAAAAAAACGTTTTTTTAATATGCCTCAACGCTTTTAGTAGTATATAGGAATATTGGTTTGTATTTTTTGTTATTGGCCCATTAGCATGTTATATATACACATTATAATATATATTAAACTACAAACAAAATCGGTGAAACGGTGTCGTTTTAACCGGGGCTTTTCCCGCCAAAAATTTTGGGCTAACTTTGGCCTGCTTTCCGTCGTATTTTTGCTCAGTCTGGTCCATTATATGAGGAAGGTAAAGAAGGGTAAAGAAGAACCTAGAAGAACACCGCCTCATATCTATCTTCTGGAACAATGTCAACACACACAAAATCATACCTAATCACAAAGAAGATGCAGGGTTGCTCAAAGCTAGAACGAGGACATACAAGACGGTGGCGCAGACGCTGTTGGTGATGGTGAAGTGGAGGATAACGCTCGCGAAGGATGTGACGAGATTAAGTGGGAAGAATGATATTCGATAAAAGACCGATTCTAAAAAAAACAACAACAAGATCTCTAAAAACGGCTTATCAAAATTACTTAGCCAAAAACAAACATACCCAAAAGGTATGTACTCTGATTATTGTTGTAGTTTTTAGATTTTTTTTGTTTGATTATTGATACCATTTGTGGGCCTTTGATGAAAAAAATATGAAACTAAGCGTTTACTTATGATTTTGAGGTTGAGTGTTTTTATAAATATATTTTGGAGTTAAAGGATTTCAAGATGCTGATATTGATTGGTTTTAGGTTTGGAGTTTTTATTATAAATAGCTTTGGGGTTAGACGATTGAGAATACACGGCTTGAACAAGAGAAAAATTGGTATGTATCACTACTTTGGAAAAGTTAATTTGCAAAATTTGTGTGGTAATTTTGCGTAGAGATAATAGGCACAAACAATTGTCGGCCATAGGCAAGTTAACATGTACATTTGGACACAATTAATTTTTTTTAACCATTTGAACAGCAGACCCAAGCGCCCTATAAGTAACTTACTTCCTGTATTTTTATGTTCCAAAATCGTTGTGTATATCGTGTGGAAGTGTTTACGCAATTTTAGCTTTTGATGTTCTATTATTTTGATAGGTATAAATGAATCATCGTGGAATGTGGGCGGTGATTTGCGTGGAGATGATGTGCGCACACAATCGCCGTGCAGAGGCGAGTTACCTTTTACATTCAAACATACCTAAATAGTCGCATCGTAAGTATCATACATTGTTATTGTACAGATTCGTTGCACCTTTTGTTCATGCGGTTTGATCTTCGACCTATCTTTTCGAGTATCTTAGGCCAGGTCATCTAAATATCGGACTTTTTTCGGTCCATAGGTTTGGTGTAATAGAGGCTAATAAGGATGAATTAACAATGGTACGTTTGTCGTTCAAAAATTTTGCATACCAGTTTACTTAAGTTAATAATAAGTATAGATTGATGTAATATTTTTTGCGGAATTAGTGTCTAACTTAGAGAAAGTGGACGACTAGGAGTAGATTATGCGTGATTTCAAATTACGCACACACCCTAATCAGTACCGGCACTGAAACATTGGGTGTACGTCATATGTTTTTTGTCATAGGATTTTATTCGGTACAATACTTAAGTTCAATTTAGGTTTTTGTTTACTTGAAGAGATTACTGAATTAGTTGTTATTGTTTTTGCAGAAGAAAAAGAAAGTTGACTTTGAGGCGCGAAGCTTGCAGCCAAATGTGATAAGGTTAAGCAAATTTCATCAACCAAATTAAATCAGAAAGCTATGCTTTATCTTGGCTTAATCACCAGGTGTACCTAGTTGGCTCCATCCACCGCTTCTTAGTCGAGTAAGTTCTTCATGGAAGGCCTTCAACCTCATAAAGCTATGCTTTATCTGCCCCTTTTTCTGTATGCAGGAACGGATGTTCAAATGCCATACGGGTTTCATACAGAATGAAAATTAAAGTCAGAAAATTTCAAGAATCCGTCGGCTAACAAGGTACCACTTCGTCTATCATTTTCAGTTAGTTATAGGCAATCCACGTTTTCTCAAATAGCTCAAACAATCCACTATATACGAGCTTTGATCAGTGAAGTAACAAAGTTAGTGTTGATTAGATATATCATTGGCCATTTCAGTTTGAGGTAATCCATTTTAGTTTAAAGTTGGCGCCAAAAGTCTATAACCTGTTACGAAGGAAGTGTTTGTACCAAGTTATTTTCACGGTTTTATGAGCTTATTTGATTTGGGGAAATCTCAAGGTCTAACTTTTTTGGGTTTATGAGGTTGCTTAGTTGAGCTTATGGCTTATTCATAAGCAATAAGCCATAAGTGGAAGATAATAAGCTCATAACAAAAAATAAAGTGAGCTAATAAGCTTTTTGAAATTCGAATAAGCCCTTAAGCCAGAAAAACAAGCTAATTCAAACAACTGAAAAACCATAATTTTTTATTTTTACGAGATGATTTTGGACTTTGGTTTTCACCTAAAGTTTTTCTAAGGTTAAGAAGTTATACATTAATTGTTACGCTGATCAAATGTAATCCATACTTGGTGTTGTTGCTGGATGTGTAGTGGGGAGATAAGGAACAATGGTTCACACGGGGACTTGCATAGCCAGTTTCCTTGGTTAAGGAGGCTCTAAAAAGTACCATTTGGCATGGAATTGGCCTTCATTCTTAAAAAAGGCTGAAGCACATGCCGAGTTGTACCTGATTTTGCAGCCAACTTCCGTGCCCTAACCGGTGGACGTAAGCGATCTTTTTTATACTTCAGTCTGCTGCACATTTTAGCATTTTAACCTTGAGGTAAATGATTATAATTGGTCAATGTATTTAACCAAAAATGTAAACGATCTATTTTAGACATGCATTACTAAAAAAAAAGTTAAAATACTTATTGCAGAGGTTAATGTGATGCAAGTATATTTACAGTGAGTGTATGACTACTTAATATCATGTACTAATTGGTTGGGAAAAAAAACAAGCTCGCCCGCAACGCGGCGGCCGGTGCCATTCTCGTTATTGTAATCAATTATCATTAAGTCAATAATACAAGTTTACATGGTATCAAAAGTCCATACGATCCTCTCCTAAAATATCTAACCCTAAAATTGGGTTCGTTTCTTCTTCCCACCCCTTCTGTCCTACCTTTTTTTTCAGCACCATCATAATGTCGAATGGTGATCACCCTCCACCACTCCCTCCTACACTAACCCTTGTTGAGAAATTATATGCCCTTCACAACATCACTAATTTGGTTCCCGTTAAGCTCGACATATACAGGTTAAATTACTCGTCTTGGTGTTATTTTTTCAAGATTCATTGTAACAACTTTGGTGTTCTAAAGCAAATCCAAAGTGATGCCGCATGCTCTTCTACATCTCCTCCCCCAACGGACGAATGGCTTACTGTTGATTCAATCGTGAAGTCATGGATCTTTTTGACGCTTGCTGACACTCTTCAAGGTAGACTAATCAAGGCATACCACTGTTAAAGATGCTTAGGATCAAGTTAAGAAAATTTCTCTTGACAACCTATTTTGGGTTTTCAGTCTACCTTTCAAAGCAAGCCAAAGAACAAAAGCATGTCTAAGTATACATTGAGTATACCACACATGTTTATACCACATAACACTATGCATCCACCTTAAAACCTTGCAGACTTCCTTCACACTAAATAAACTTCCTCCTTCTTTTTATTGAACCAGATAGCTGTGAGTGAGTTGGCGCTGAGGTGGGAGTGCCACCATACCCAATGCTCTAATTAGTTGAGATAAAGAAAGCAGTGATTTGTAGAGTATTATTTTTTTAAGAAAAATGTTCTATAGACCTAAACATTTGATTATTTTGTGTATAAATCGATGATGTAGTTGTCCACTCTTTCATGAAAAATGAGTTATTTTAGTTTCACTAACAAAATGTTGTCACGTATATATGTTTATTTATACAATTAGTTATATCAAAATGTTTTTTATTTTGGGTTTGTTTAACGGGTGCCTTCAAGGCAAGGTTTAAGATGATAAAAAGAAAATTTGAGTTTATTTAATTATAAATCAAATTTAATTATGGTAATTTATAAATTTAATTAATGTATATTAAATACAATTTATAATATAAAGGGAAAGTTTGTTTTTAATAAATGTAGTTTAACCACTTGTTAGACAATCTCTATTTATTTTCAGTTATCTTTCTCTAATAAGTCACAAACAAACTGTTTTCATATAACTTAATTAATTCAGTTTTTTTCATATTAAGTCAATGAAGTCGAAATCAAACACCCCCTAATTCTTTGCATCATTTTAGGAAATTATTGTCTCTTCCAATTATTGTAAGCTTTCCCTTGTATCTTTTGAACGAATCTCTTTCTTATTCTTGTTCTTTATATACCTTCAATGGTTCCTCTTTTACTGTCATTCTTATTTTCTTTTACAGAGATTTATTTTTCTAGTGCAAGTTAAAGGGACTATTTTATAATAATCTATGACAATGTAGATTGAATTGTTATATGGTAAATATAATCTCCTTATTTCTTTATAGCAATTAAAGAGAGACATTGTCAAAAGTACCAATAAAGATCAAAGCTTATAAGTGTACCAATGAGAGATCGAAAAGGAAACAAAAAGCTTGAGTAATACCTTTACGTATAGAAACCTTAACAATAAGCTACTTTGGTTTTGAGGGTGAAAAGATGGAACACTTGAGAAGAGAAGAAATTTGAATATAACAACCGTAAAACTAAAAGTGTAATGGGCAAACTAATAAAAAATACAGTTTACAAAATGGTGTAATTATAATCTCCCACAAAAAAGGGATTGAGTTTACAAAGATAAAAATATACAAAAATATAGTAGATTTTGTTATATATAGTCTTGGTATAAAATTGGAAAACAAGCAACACATATAAATATCAAACAATTAAATCAATAACATATATAATATTTTTTCACAACTTAAACATAAATTCAATTAATTAATATCCAACTAAGAAAACAAAACATGTCATGTTTGGTTGGAGATAAAACGTATTCAAATTCAATACATTACTCAAAAGCCCAGGCACTCTCTCTACGAATTTCTTTCTCTTCCTCTGGTGTGTAATCGTTTTTTATGTGAAAAGTCTTGCGGATTTCCTCAGGTGTCTTTCCTTTGATCATGTCCGCAACAGTTTGACAAGTGAGATCCAAAAGGCTTTTGATGTTGAGATAGTTAGCAGCCTAACAATAAAACAAGGATTACGTGTCAACATAGTCACAAACAAGTAGCAAATCTAGGTATGTATTAGATCCAACAGGTTTTTCGGTTCAATGAAGTTTGTAAGCAGTTTGACTGTTTGAGCATTCAAATTCAGACTCTATGGTTTTATGACTTTATCCCAAATTTTAAACAAAGCAACTAATTTTACATAACATAAACTAATGTGAGACCCTTAATAGATAATCAAGTGCATGAAGACAAGTCATATGGTGAGTAATTTCTATAAAAGAAAGCCCTAATAAACATAATAATGCAAATAAAAAGAAGCACAGAATATTCACAAAAAACTAAACTACATAATCGTAAAAAACACATAACAAAGGAAAAAAAGAATTACCAGAATGAGATCAAACAGAGTGCCCTGATCCACTTTCACAAAATCAGCATCAAACGCTTTCATATCTTCTTCAGCAATCTTGTCTTCAGTATCGGGTGCCTCGACATGTTTCTTACAATACTCAATAACCTTTGATAATATCCTGCTTGTGACGTTGGGAAGAGGGATGGCGGTGTCAGCACATCCATCTTCGATCATGTTTTTGATCGTCACTGACTCCAATGCCACTTTCTCATCTATCTCAAACGTCTCACCCTCGGAACTGTTGAGTACAATCTTCTTTGATGAAGAAGAAGAAGCCGCCATTATTGGAATGAATGTGTAACTTGAGAATGAAGAAAAGAAAGTAACCCTAATAGTAATCGTAAGTTAATAAAAACTTGTTATGATTTAGGGTTGATTTGTTTGGGTTGTATTTATAGAGTGGCCAGCCTTGCGAGAGTAGGACTCTTTGTTTCTCTATTTAACGTTTGAGTACCTCAACTTTAATTACTTTGCAATAATATGAATCGAGTTATTTTAGAAACCAAAGATTCCTCACATACCAAGTGACTCATCCCCACCATCCATCTTCCCTCCCTCTTTATTTGATCTAATGGTTGAGATTAAAAGCATTTTAATATTTCCCCATTTTTTATAATTTAAATATATCTTAAACCGTTAATCGTTAAGCGAAAATAATTACACCATCGCGACGAGCATTTAATTACCTTTCTATAGACAGGCAATTTGATATACTTTCGAAAAAGAAAAAAAAATCGTTTTTTCACGTTTTTTTTCCTGGCCGAAAAAAATATCACATGTGATATTACATATCACATGTGATATATCACATGTGATATTAGTGTAATATCACATGTGATGTGTAATATCACATGTGATATTAGTGTAATATCACATGTGATATGTAATATCACATGTGATATATCACATGTGTAATATCACATGTGATATTAGTGTAATATCACATGTGATATGTAATATCACATGTGATATATCATATGTGATATTACATATCACATGTGATATTTTTTTCGGCCAGGAAAAAAAACGTGAAAAAAACGAGAAAAAAAAATTGTCGAAAGTATATTAAATTGCATGTCTATAGAAAGATAATTAAATGCTCGTCGTAACGGTATATTTTTTTTCGCTTAATGATTAACGGTTTGAAAGATATTAATATTTGAAAAAAAAGGATGAAAGTGGGTTTTTTAAATTGTTGGGATTAATCTCATCCATTAGATCAAATAAAGATGGAGGGAAGATGGATGATGGAGATTAGTCCCTTTGTATGTAAATAAAGTTTTGTCCTCAAATGATCTTAACTCGCAATAATATTGTCAAATTTGGCCCATATTGTTTTGATAGTATCCATTGGTTGCTTACTTGCTTGTAATGATGTGCACGTTAACTGATTTTTAATTTGCACACGCCAATATACAAACAAAAAATGTAGAATGAAAACGTGGTACAACTATTCAATGCATAAGTTGGTGCGTATCAGTCACATCAAAGATGTACAAATCATCTCACATTCTAGAAACATAAATAACTTTGCAACTCAATCGTGATAAAAGAAACTTTATATTGCAAAACATGGCTTTATCACCTATGTATGTAGTTTTTGTTTGATTATTATTCGTTCATGGAGGTAAATACTAAGTTTTGTATTTGTGTTCATTAATCATATGAGGTAACTTCATTTAGGTGCAGTTTGGTTTAAGGGTGTGGAATGGTTTTGGATTTGATTTGACATTTATAAGATATTTGGTTGAAGATTTCACTATATGAAATGGATTCAAATTAAAAAAATAGTTCCACTGTTTCGTATCTTGGGTAGAAACACTTTTTCGTATATGAAGATTTGCACTTGAAAAAAAGCTTTATAGAAAATCCGTCATCTTGTCACGTATAGTTAGCAATAATCTTGCTCCACGGCCTGCTTCTAACTACTCACCCACTGAAGGTAATTTAAATGTTACGGAAATGACACAAGCAGTGATGACGTTATCTAATGCTCCAATGTTATGAAATGTGGAGCACACACCAAATAAATTGAGAATCAACTATTATGAAACGCAACCAAACATGTATAGGCCACAGGAACTGAAAATGTTGGTTATGGATACATTCCTCCTCCTCCTTAACCACCACCGGCCACTACAAATATACACGCCATCAGCTCCACCTTTCTCCACAACCCAAGATCAGGTTTATGGTTATCTTGTTGAGAATCACAATGACTTTCCCATATCTTTTGATCTGATGCAGCTATTTATAGTTGCAGTTGTTTTCTTGTTATATGCATCTTGTTATATGCATCGGGTTCTGGACTCTGGAATTTCTTAGACTGCAATTCCCGTATGGTAACACATGCTTTTTGTTGTTATTTTGATTTTGTACTTGTAAAGAAGTATATGTCTATAGTACGAGACATAATTAGGCGTTTATTAAGTGAATGAATGTTAAGTTTTAAGATATATTTCCCCTAAGTAATATTGCGTTTGGTGGATTTGGTTGGTGGGGTCTTAACTTAGTGTGTTGATTCTTCACTTTATGAAATCCGCGTTTGTTCCTAATCAAGGCCGGTTTTAAGGGAGTGCAAGAGGTGCCATTGGACAGGACCATCGCTTAACGAGGGCCACAAAATTTCATGCACTTTATTATATGTATATACACAACATGAGGCTTGAGTTTAAGTAGTTCACGCGCTAGTGATACATGTGTATTTTGTATGTGTGTTTAAGGGCCTCTTTGTGGTGATGGCACGGGGCCACCGAAATCAATGAGACGGCCCTATTCCTAATGTAGTAGTGGCCGGGTTGTAGGGTCGAGGGCTAGCTTGTCGGTAGTACTCCATAAGTTTAGAATACATTTGGTCGGAGGGTCATGTTTGCATATGTAATTTAGGCATCTTGCTATTTTATTTATATAATACGGTATATATCTGTCTTTCAAAAAAAATAAAGAAAATACAAGATATGTTTCCTTGAGGAATATGAAATATTGATGAAAAATTGTAAACAAACAAAACAAAGTTGCCGCTCTATCTCTCCTTGCAATCCCAATTTGAAAACTGAAATCCTGCTTGGTCAGGTTTAATTTGTCTGGTCCACGTGATCAGTTTTCCATTGAATTGAGTTAGTATAGCTAGCGGTGATGGTGCATTGGTTCATTAATTAAAGCATAAACAGATATTCGTAATACTAAGAAAGCTCGTTACGAATAAACAGATATTCGTAATATTTAGTCCATGGACACTAACGGGCACATATTTTCTCTTAATTGGAGAACATAATAATCGTTTTTAAAGAAAAACTTATATACATAATATTTTTAATTTTTTAAATATAAATAAAGTATGGGAATGGATCTAGTAAGAAGAAAAAATAAAATGAGAAGAGTGAGAAAAGTTTCCAACCACACAATTCAAATAAGAGGGAGAAATTTAAGGGGAGATGCATCTATTTTTGTAGGTGCATCTCAAATGTGTGGTTGTGGTTTCTTCTCATCCTTCTCATTTTAGTTTTTCATTCTCATTTGATCCTAACTCAATAAAGTATTACGTTTAAGGAATTTATTTCGTCATTTTTTGTCTTCTATAAAGCAATTTGTATAACATGTGCCCGTTCTAGCCTTTGCCCTTTCTAGCGCGTGCCCGTGCCCGCCCGGCCTCCCCGTTTTGCCACTAACCAAAGGTGAGCTGCTCACCTTGTGTGCGAGGTATTTAGCGGGTATTTTTGTATTAAAGTGAGTATTATAATAAAAGGTAAGTGATTGGTGACTATTAGAGTGCTTGGTATGGGACGTTTTTTGTCCACCAAATGCACAAATAACGTACGAATAACATGTTGTTCTACACCGTGTGTTTAGTTGTTTGTTAGCCATCGGCAATTTAGCCAAAGCATTCACACACACCGTTGTTTATTTTTTTATTTTAATATTTTTGTTTTGTGCGTGAGTGTATATTTTTGGTGGGGTATTTTGTGTGACTTACAAGTGTTTGTATTTTTTTTTCTTCGAGGGTTGTTTTGGTTATTAATATGTTATTGGAAGGGAGATGAGGTGACGTTAAGGTGGCAGACGAATAACCTGTTATTCGTCATTACTATACCAAGCACTCTTAACTCTTAACGGTGAAAAGTGAGAGGGTATTAGGGGGAGAGAGAAAGTTGACTTGGAAGGTGAACTGGTGTGACCATTGGTCAGTCACACTACTTCACCTTCCACACCTCAACGTCACATCACCTTTCTCTCTCCATTTATCTCCCCTCACTCCCTCTCACTTGCGCCACATCAGGCTTTCTCTCTCCATTTACCATCACTCACTATCTCTCTTACTTTTCACCCCAATGGTCACACCACGCCACTTTTCAACCCATTTTTTTATTTAATAAAACCTAAAACTTTTATTTATTAAATTAAAAACGTTACAGTAAAAATTGAAATTACAAGAAAAGAAAATTATATAATAATTCAAATTAAATTTAAAAAACATACGAAAATTAAAAAAATATTCCATGAAAAGAAGGCACAATCGTCCTATTAGTTTTTTTACATGCATCCAAACAATTTTAGCACTTATTTGATTCGTATTTGTCCTGCCATTTTAAACAAATCCAAATGAATATCATAATCTTTTGAAGATTCTTCTTTCATAAAGTCTCAATCAAAAAACATTTTTCTTGTGAAATATCTTTGCATTCCTTGTATGTTTTAATCATATCATCATTAGTTGTGCTCGCTTTTTTAAACTGCACAGCTAAGTCGATAATCACTTGTATACGCACCTTATCTTCTTCAACTTGTTTAATTAGTGCAGCTTTGATTTCCTTGATGGTATATGGGAGAGAACAATCCATAAGATTTTTTTGTAGAGATTAAGTTGAAGTTGCGAAAAGAATGATAAGTTAGGAAGTTTGAAGTTGTGTAAAGAATGATGAGTTAGGAGGGTATTTATAGGTAAAAAGTGCTAAAGTTTAATTTTTTAAGAGTAAACTGCAAAAAGAATGTCCCTGAGTAATACCAAATTCGCAAGTTATGCCAATGAAAAAATAATTTGCAAATTAGACCATTACTGTGCATGTTTTCCTGCAAATTGTGTTCCTCAGCCTAACGATCGTTAGAAAGTCTCGTTAGTAACTTTCCGGCCCCTGCGAAATGACTAATTTACCTCTTCTTCCCCACTTTTATTTTCTTTTTAATTTGCACCACCACCACCCTCTACCACCCTACAACCATCACCACCACTCTCCACCACCACCCCCTCTACCACGACACAACCACCACCACCACCCTTCCACCACCACTGATTTAAAGGGTAAATATGTAAAGTTCAATATAGTCAAAGGTTAATTGTTTTCAAATGTTCAAGGGTCAATGTAACATGATGATTGTAGGTTGGGGTCATATAAAAGAAGTAAAATGATTGAGAGACCTAAATTATGTGTCTAAATTCATGCATAAACATGTGTGGCATGATCATGATGGTTTGTGAAAAACTAGGTCCCCTACTGCAGCCATCAAGATGATGTCACGCAATTTAGATACATCTTTAGGCATATCTTTAGGCCTCCCAATCAAGATTCATAAAAGAATCCAAAAATACAAGACTTGATAATTCAAAAAATAAGACTTTTTATTTCCCAAGAAAAAACATCTCATCTTTAGAAACTTTTTATTTAACAAGTACAAGTACTAATCATAACATGATATATGGCCCATAATCATCCACCGCACAAATACTAATTCAAAATTAAGATGTGTGTAATATAAACTTAGAAAATCAGATGCACTAAGAGCTTTAGGTGTGGTAACTCCATTAACACCAAAAATTGATATCACATCAGTGTCACATCATCATCCCACTTTAACATCAATATCCAAAAATACCCTCTCACTTATAACACCATTAACACCACCCTTTTGAGATCCAACATTTTATTTTATTTTTCATTTTTTCAAACAAACTAAGGAGGTATTTGTTTTGAGGGTTTTGATTTTGAAAACGGGACTCGATGCTAAAAGTGTTTGTTTGGTGTGAATTTTGCACTTTTGACTTTGGACTCAAAATAGATATATGGCCATGTTCAATCGCCGGTTATTTCGATATATTTTCTGAGTCAATTCCAATTTGGTGGACCTATTTATATTTTCAGCCATTCATTATAGTTCATATTTATATTTTAATATATATATATATATATATATATATATATATATATATATATATATATATATATATATATATATATATATATATATATATATATATATATATATATATATAATATTTTATATATTATTTTCTCTCTCTCACACACACACACACACACACACACACACACACACACACACACACACACATATATATATATATATATATATATATATATATATATATATATATATATATATATATATATATATATATATATATATATATATGT
>LBNU01014525.1:0-38381 GCA_014162995.1 Artemisia annua
GTAATCCTGTTTATTGTTAGTAACTGATTTATATGCTAATTTGGTGGATTTGTGCGCGTCTTTATAGTTTATTCGACATTTTTTTTTTTATTACTTTGGTGTTTGTATGAGCTTGCTTTTAGTTTATGAAGACATAATATGTTTTCCTTTTTAGAACAAACATAATACATTATCTTTTGCATGGTTGTAAAACTCGCTAGGCAGTACCGGAGTAATTGGCTTAGGCAGAAGTACTTGGATTGGAATTTATATATGTGAATTTTGAAGCCATATGTATGATACGTTCGTAGGACCTTAGAAATATGTTTAGAAACATAAAAACAAATGTTCAAATACTTCGAACCGAGTATTGACCAATGACCCAGTTAACACCGAGTTTTGACTGGGTTGACCAAGTTTTTTTTTGTGTGCAAAAGGTGAATTATATATACTCCAAATATTAACAGTACAAGAAATAAAAATCTTCTCTGTAATCAGAGTTTTATAAAGTTATTACCGAATTTTGACCACTCGCCTCGATCACTAACATTGTAGAGTAATTGTCGATTACTCGGCCCTGTAATCAGAGTTTTACAACACTGTTTTTTGGTTAAGTTTTATTTGTTAATACCCTCATGGTGTTAAAATAAAATAACTTGAAGTGCAAAAATGGGATCAGTTGTAGTTAGTAAAGTAAATTTGGTATATGTAACTATTTGTTACCATTGAACTTTTAGCTTCATTAAAGTTAACTGTTTAATATAATATCTATCTTGGTCAGAATGACAGTTGTTTACTTGTTAGATTGTTAATATTAACTGACCAACTTTGCAAACAACCTTACCGTGTAATTGAATTTACTTAAATGGCAAATATATGAAGACTGGATTTGATTAACTGATGTTGAATCTTTTTTTCATGAGATCCTTATATTTTTATAATCAGATGGCTTTGTTTGATTTGTGAATCAATACATTTATACAAACATAAATGTATTCTTCTGTTATATCTAAGCATGTGATTTTGAATTTTATTTAGGCGCAAACTAAATATTGTTACTCAGAAATTGGAGTTTGATCCTGGTAATGGACCAGTGTTCACTGAAGATAGAATAAGCAGCTTGCCAGATGAGCTTATTCATCAAATCCTCTCTTTTATTGATACCAAGTATGCTGTTCAAACGTCTATGCTGTCTTCAAGATGGAAGCTTCTCTGGACATCAATGCCTTGTCTCAACTTTGCAAGCCATGAGTTCGGTACCTTACCTAAGTTTTCCAAATTTTTGACCCATGTTTTGTCTCATCGTAACCATCAAATCGAGCTTTCTTCAGTAAAGCTAGATTTCCGTGGAGCAGCTAGTCAGGTCTTTGTGAGAAATATTGCAAATTATGCGTTTTCTCACAATATCCAAGAACTAACTGTGACTAGTTGGCCCAAAAAAGACCATGAATTCCCTCCTTGCCTCTTTAGCTCATAGACTCTTAAACACTTCACCTTTAGCAGTTCCCTTCATCATCATTATCAATGTTTAACACCTAAAACACCTTGGGATTTTCCTGCTCTAACGACTTTGCATCTCAGTGAAATCACATTGTGTGGTGATAACTGTAAATCGATTGATCTTTTCTCCAAGTGTGTGAATTTAAGGAACCTCAATAACTTTTCTATTAGGTGCGCATGTGGAAGTATTTGACATTATTACCCCTAGACTTTCAAATCTCAAGCCCATGGAAGACGACTAAAAGCTATTAATCTGGTTGCACCTCAACTTGAGAGTCTCACCATAATCGATTGCTCAATCAGTTACTTGAATTTACCACCAGGAATTTCATCTTTTTGCTATAAAGATTGTAATCCTCCAGAGTGGTTTACAGACAGTTGTCATTCTGTAAACAAAGTGACTGTGAGTTTGTCCTGTCATTCCGCATTGAGGCCATATAACGAAGAAGATTTTCGTAAGACTGTTAACATGCTTCAAGAGCTCTGTAGTGCCAAATTTCTCACGCTTAGCATTGACATCATTGAGGTATGTTGATATCAGTCAGTTATGACACACTTATAAGTTTTGTAGACTACTCATCCTCACAATCTTTGTAATTTAATGAATCTTTAACATATATGCTATTTTTTCTCATTCTATGCAGTGCATATCCACATTTCCAGATTTATTGTCACAACATCCTTCACCTTTTAGCAACTTGATTTCCTAAAATATAGACTCGAGCTGCTGGCGGAAAGTTTCATACAAGGTAAAAATGTCTACTGAAGCTACAAACTTCTTGCTTGAGAACTCTCCAAATGCTACATCCCCGTCATGGACTTACCTGAGGTACTTTCATCAGGATGTTATGTATTTTAGTACTTTTACATCCCTTTTTGTTGTTTGTACCTTTAGTAGTAGGGTTTAGTCGTTGATCGTACTATTTTTTGGTAACTGATCTTTTTAAGCGGTCCTTATCATCTTAAGGTTGATTTTCAAGGTTTCGTTATGTAATTTAGTAGAAGCTATTAGAATAGAATTGATTATCGTAGAAGGGTATTTTATGGCATTCATGTGAACTTTACAGCCACCACCAACGAAAGCAATGAAGGCGAAAGCGGTTAAGGAGAAGAATGCCAAACTGATTGCAGACATTGAGCTTCATATGAAAGAATTGCAAATATTGGTTGAACACGGAAATATGATTCTTGTTGCAGCAGAAAAGACAAGTAAATCTTGAGAATCTTATGGCAGAAGTACAAGTATGGTACAATAATAAAATGACGCAAAGTGAAGAAGGGAATAGACCGGTGGTGCGACTAAAGACATGTTGGAGAGAGATTATGGTTATGTTTCACCAAGGATTTGATGATATTAAAGCCATTAATTCGAAAAAGTGGCAGGTCAGATTATTGAAAAAGCGACAGATGGCGGTGATAGAATCACACTACTCTCGTCAACTTGAAGAAACAGAAACACTAATTGTGTTGGTCTACGTTCAACACTTGAAGACGTTTGTAAATTTGTGGACAAAATTTCTGATGATTTTGAAAAGAACGCGCCTGATAAGACCTTGACTTTTCAAGATGCTTCCAGTAGCAAATTTGTACAAACTTCAGAACCATCTTCTTCTTTCTCAGCAACTGTAAGTTTCTGATCCAATGCTTTGCTTTTCATAATTATAGTGATAAAATGGTGTACATTTGCTGTTAATAAATTTGTGTAGTTGCAGATTAACACATCTCGAGTACCAATCCAATGCCATGAAACAGAGTACCTATCCAATGCCATGAAACAGAACCGCCTAACCAGGTAATCATTTCTGGCTATTGGATCTCCACATGTTCAACTTGAACTTCACAACAATCTGCTTTTGTTAATGTATGCAAAACATTATGGATGATTTGGAAATATTTTCTACTGAATGTCAAACACTGGTGTGGTGGTGTCATCGTGCAGATTTTGATTTTACTGTCTGGGCACCTAACTGATTTTTGCCAATTTGATTATCTTAACCTTTAACAAGTATAATGCATTTTTCAGGGCTGCTGAAGATTGGGCGGGCCAACATATCGGGTTCATACAAGTATTTATACAAAGGCAAGAGTTATTACCGTCGGAATTCGGCTTCATTTGATCTGTTTTCTTGGCAAAAGACTTTATTGGATCTGTTTTAGTACTCTACTTTCTTTATGGGGTTTCCTTTGAACTTTAACTTCAGGTTATTATATTCCTGACTAATATCAATTGCTCTACTTTATGACTATCTTTATTTTAATTGCACGCATCTTAAATCTCAATATTCATGTCCAAGTATTCTATCATTAGCTCCTTATGTGGTTAAACACATCTTCATGATTCTCGTTCAGAAAAAAATAATGGCTCATTTTAAGAAAACCCCAAACTTGAAGAATCAAACATGTCACTTGATTCAAAACTGATAACTGAATAAACAAAAACCATAAAACAGACGTATCATAAGTCAGGACGGTTCGGGTAATTAGAATATTATGTCATTTAACTATTTAAGGTTACAGAATGGAAGCTGAAAAGTGCAACTAGTAAAACATATGCAATCTGCATATTACTTGGATTGCCTGATTCCACAAATCATTTTGAAGTCACATTCGGTCAGACATATCAAAGCATCTACCAGTTTACTTGTGCTGTCATCCTTGTTCTCACAAACTGTAACAAAGTTCTCACAAACTACAACTTACGCAACACAATCAACATACTATCCACCTAGTAAGATGTCAAACATTCTGGCATAAAACCACAAACAGCGTCTCCTAGATCATTTAAAAAGGTCTAGAAAAGATATATTTGGAGACCATAGTCTCTGAAAGAACACAGAAATGTTCTAGAGTAATTCAAATAGGGCTCAAAACAAATTCAAGCGTTTTAACATCTAAGAAACTTATCAGACAGCAAAGAAGCATTGTAAAGGATTTTCCAATCACGCATCAACAAAAAGAAAGCAATAGAACAAGGCAGAAACAGTTTTACTAAATAAATTGTGTTAACCAAAATCAATGTCTACATAAATTTATTTGCAACTAATAACCCTTTCTTCATACCAATACACAGTACACTTCACAAAACGAAAGGGCATTGATAATCCATCAAGTACACGAGAAACATTTTTATCAATCATCATTAAATATCATATCATATCATAAGCCGCTACAAAACAATCACGTTTAAAGATCAAAACTTAAAATTGTTGTTGTCCAACCTCAAATCGGGACGTATCTTTTCAACGCCTGTTTCCCCGCAACCGCAATCCCAACCGCAACCCCACCAATCGCACCAGCAAGAGCCGCAGACCTCACACCACTCGCAGCCTTAAAAAGCGCCCCAGTCCCCAAACCAGCAGCCACACTATTAAAAACATCATCCACATCTCTAACCGCAACCATCCCGCTCTCCATACCGGCATACAACAACCCGATAACACCCGCCCTGTTCCCAAACATCCGTCCAGAAAGACCACCTGCATTCAAAACCCTATTAACCCTAAGCTTCAAAGTATCCCCTGTTTCAAAAGCTTTAACACCCTCAATAGTGCCTTTTCCGGCACCCAATACGGCGCCGGAAAGGTACCCGATCCCTGTGTAGTAGGTGAGATTCTCCCCCCATGAACGGCGTTGAGCGATGGATTCTTCTTGGAAGAGATACTCAGGGGAAGTGGGGAGCTTGTATAGGGTTTGGGTTGGGAGGTTTAGGTCTTGGTAGGGGTTGTAGAGACGACGGTTGCGCTCGCCGTCGTCGGAATTGCCGTGATATGACATGGTTGTAAATTAGGGTTAGGGTTAGGGTTTTGATTTGATTTTGGGGGAAAATGACAACGATGTGAAGATCACGCGAAGCTTCTTTTTATTTGTCTTTCTGGAGTTACACCTTTGTGACTTGTGTTATATGAAATGGATTTGAGTAAATTGCAAATTTTGACCCTGTAGTTTTGTCAAATTTCAACTTCAGTCCCTATTATTTTGAAAATGTTAGCTAGAGTTAAATTACCAAATTACCCTTTTCATCTTCTTTTCACTTTGGTGCCGGTGAGTGTAATTTAGTCATTCAAAAAAAAAAAAAAAAAGTGTAATTTAGTCATTTAAGTTTAGTTCCCCACAAGGATGACGAGTGCACTTTAGGATGAAGAGTGCATTTGTAAGTTCTCCTAACTAAAAGGGTGATTTTGCAATTTACTCTTTTATTTATATTTAAAAAAAAAGTAAATTATGGATGTATCTATACTATCTATAATGGAAAAATGGTAAAAGTGAAATGTTGAGTTTTCAACAATAGTCAAATGAGAGAGAAAAGTGAAATGTAATTAATACTCTTATTAAAACACCTCATTACTTAAAAGTACAATGATTTATTCACATTGTACAACCAATTAAAATACAAACCGGGTTGACCCGGGACGCTTCAAACCCGCGCGGGTTGACCCGGTTTAATTTGACCCATTTCCGACCCAACCTAGCAAGTTGACCCGGTTTAAATCGACCCATTTTTCGACCGAAACGGTTCAACCGGTTGAACCACCCGGGTCGAACNTGTGTCATCACATTCCTGTAAACTAAGTTCACACATGAACTCCAACATTATCGGACACACACATCTACTCATTCACTACCCCTATACGTACACCTCATCGTAAACATTTGATAACAAAGACGTCTACTAAGATCATTTAAAAGGTAACCAATTAGTTCTCTGAATAACACAGAAAATGTCTAGAGTAATTCAAAATAGGGCTCAAAACAAATTCAAGCGTTTAACATTCTAAGAAAGTTATCAGGACAGCAAAGAAGCTTGGTAAAGGTATTTTCCAATCCACCATCACAAAAGAAAGCAATGAACAATTGCAGAAACAGTTTTACTAAATAAATTGTGTTAACCAAAATCAATTGTCTACATAAATTTAATTTGCAACTAGATAACCCTTTCTTCATACCAAACAAGTACAGCTTCCAAGGCAAACGAAAGGGCATTGAATTAATGCATCAAGTAACACGAGAAACATTTTTCATGCAATCGATCATTAATAGTCATATCATATCATTAAGCCCTACAAAACAGGGGATCGCGTTAATAGATCAAGGATTTGATATACAAATCCTGGTCATACCTGTTGCTTGGCCTATTAGTGCTCTTTCTAATTAAATTCGTGGTTGACGTTATCATTTCAAACGCCTGTTATTACACGTACTCGCAATGCCGCAATCCCAACCGCAACCCCCACCTAATCGCTACCTGACTGCAATTAGCCTCGCTGGCACGCTCAACCAACTGATTAGCAAAGCTTAAATATAAACGACACCCAGTCCACTAACACCAGTGCTACCACACACTTATTATATTATATATCATTCATTCTTATCTAACCGTCAACCATTTCCTCTGTCTCCTATATCCTGGTCTTACAACAATCTCCGATTAAACCCGCCCTGTTTCTCCATATTTTTTTTTTTTTTTCTCGTCCAGAAAGACCACCTCGCATTCAAAATTCTATTAAGTCTCTAATCTTTCAAAGTATCCCCTGCTTTAATAACGTTTTGTACACCTTTACTCAATAATGGCCATTCATTCCGCACGCTACAATACTCAATGGTTTTTGGAGAGCGACCCGCAAAGGTAACGCGACACGGTTCCGACCCCCGATCCCCGTGTTGGAGTCAGAGTGATGAGTCTCCCTCCCATGATTTGAACTGCGCTGTTCCGAGCGAGGGTCGTAGACCTTTCTTTGATAGAGGATAACTCAGGGGAAAGGTAAAAATATGGGTGATTTAGGGAGAGAATTCGCTAGTAGGGGGTCAACTCTGGTTTATGGGTTGGGGGTTTAGGTAGGTGTCTTGTGTGCGGAGGTTGTGTCGGAAAGGGGTTGGCAAATTAGTTGGAACCGGCGCCGTTACGGTCTATCGCGGTGTGTAGAGAGACGGTCATGAGCCCCCATCGTGATTTGTTCCGGTCTTCACTCTCTCCTTCGCCGTCGTCGGAATTCGCCGTGATACTGACCATGGTTGTCCTAGGGTTAACGGGTTAGGTTTTGATCTTGATTTTGGGGAAAGCATGAACAACCGATGTCGAAGACACGCGAAGCTTTCTTTTTATTTGTCCTTTCTGGAGTTACACCTTTGGTGACTTGTGTTATAGAAATTGGATTGATGTAAATTGCAATTTTGACCCCTGTAGTCTTTGTCAAATTTAAACTTCAGTCCCATTAATTTTGGAAAATGTTACGCCTAGAGTAAATTACAAACTTACCGCCTTTTCATCTTCCTTTCACTTTGGTGCCGGTGAGCTGTAATTTAGTCCATTCAAAAAAAAAAAAAAGTGTACCATCTTATCATTTAAGTGGTTAGTTCCCCCACAGGACTGAGAGTGCACTTTGGAATGAAGCGAGTGCATTTGTAATTCATCCTAACTAAAAGATGTGATTTCTGCAATTTACTCTCTCTTATTATTAAAAAAAAGTAAATTATGGAGTGTTCTTATACTATCTATAATGGACCAAAATGGTAAAAAGGACAATGCTTAGAGTTTTCAAAATATCATAATGAGAGTAGAAAGTAAATGTACATTAATACCTTATTAAAACACCGTCATTCTCTAAAAGTACAATTAATTACATTGTAGGCAACTAACTTAAACAACAAACCGGGTTAACCGGGAACGCTTCAACCTGCCGGGTTGACCGGTTTTAATTTGACCCATTTCCACCAACTGCAAGTTGCACCCGGTTTAATCGACCCATTTTCGACCGGAACGGTTCAACCCTGGTTGAACACCGCGTCAAACCGGTAACACATTATGCGATTACTCTAAAGCTACAATGATTTATTCATATTTTACCAACAACTTAAAACACAAACGGGTTGCACCTTGAGCCGGCGTTCGCTTGGGAACGCGGCCAGGTCAACCCGTTTTTGGGTTTTTAATCCCTGGTTAAAGAATGAAGTAAAATCATTGCACTTTTAATAAGGATAATGTTTAACCGGTTTGACCCACGGAAAATTTTTATTAAATCCCTGTATAAATTATAAGAATGAATCAATTAAAAACATTATGTATAAATCGAAAATCTTCAAACTTTTATTATTTTCCGTTTATAACCTATAAACTTTTTTTTATCAATAAACTATCTATCGCTATAAAATCCCGTTGCTATGCACGGGTATTCGTCTAGTTTGGTAAAATATAATTAATGGTTGTTTCTTTTGCAAGTTTTTCATAGTTAATAGTTTTTTTAATTGATTCATTCTTATAATTTATACAGGGATTTAATAAAAATTTTCCGTCAAAGTATTAAGTTAGTAAGCGAATTAAAAAGCTTCTCACATTTTGTTATCAACCTTTAAATTATGTATCAGTTTGCACATACAACACTTTTTACGTCTAAACATTTTTGAAAAGTCTTGATGTAAATGAGATGTCAAAATATCTTTTTCTATATGTAACATTTACATGAACACACCTTGATATAATCATGTATCAATTACAACTTTTGACTATCGATAATATCAACATCCTCATTTAAGGTTTAGGTTTGAAAGATGAATTTTACACAACTTTTGACTATCTATACTATCAACGCTCATTTTAAAGTTTAGGTTTGAAAGATGAATCTTTTTTAAGGCTTAAATGTCAAATGAAATAAAGTAGATAGGGCTTTAATATCCCATTTAAAACACTACCCATCAAATTGATGTGGAGTGCACATAGGAAAAAAACATTGACGCGGCATTATAGTAACTCAGTGTTTTTTTTTTTTTTTTTTTTTTTTTTTTTTTTTTTAAACTAACAGTATCAATAAACAATAACAAGCATATAATGTCACAATGTAACAAGCAAAAATTTAGAATCATAAATCATTCTCATTCCGCTCTATATCGTGCTCGAATCCATTGTTTGTGATCTTGTACCAAACAAATCAAGGATCGGATGTATGCTACGAAGAAAAGATCGGTGAAAAAAAAAAAAAAAAAAACTAATTACATCGAAACAAAAAAGAAAATTAACTCAACGCTACCGTTTTAAATAAAAAAATCATACTACATATAATAGGAAGAAAGAGTCAAAAGTGAAAGGTAAAGTACCATAATGTTAGACCATAATCGTTAATAAAATGTTGAATCTTATTAAAGGAAATTTATGTAATTAATATTATTATTAAACACCACATATACTTAAAAGTACAATGATTTATATCACATTGTACAACCAAATTAAATACAACCAATTAAAACAAAATCGGGTTGACCCGGGACGCTTCAAACCCCGAACGGTTGAAGCCGGTTTAATTGACCCAATTTTCATTTTCGACCAAACCTAGAAATTTGACCCGATTAGAATCGACCTACTTTTTAATCGACCAGGACGGTTCAACCGATTGAACCACCCGGGTCGAACCGGTTTTCAAAACTTAGCATTACTTAAAAGTACAATAAATTTATTCAACATTTGTAAGGCCAATATAAAAAACATAATCTACCTCAAATTAATATAGCAATCAAATTAACAAAAACCGGGTTGATCAGGGGCACCTTCCAAACCCGGACGGGTGCAACCAGTTTTTAAATATATATGAACCGTTTTCGACCCAACCCCTAGCAAAGATATGACCCGGTTTCACAACTCGATCCAAATTTTTTTGCCTGCGAAACAGGTTCACCGGTTAGAACCGACCCGGCGTTAGCAACCACGTTTCAAAACATATATGACTTACCAAACTTCTCTTCAAACTTTATATTGCTATTTTCGTTTATAACTATAAACTTTTTTTATCAATAAGATATGTGTCAGATTAAAAATCCGTTGCTATGCACGGGTATCATACGATCTAGTTTAAACCAAATACACTAGAAAAAAAAAAAAAAAATAAAAACAAAAAAAAAAAAAAAAAAATAAAAAAAAAAAAAAAATAAAAAAGAAAAAAAAATAAAAAAAAAAAAAAAAAGAAAAAAAAAAAAACAACAAAATAAAAAAAAAACCAATAAAAAAAAAAAAAAAAAAAAAAAAAAAAAATAAAAAACAACAAAAAAAAAAGAAAAAAAAAAAAAAAAAAAAAAAAAAAAAAAAAAAAAAAAAAAAAAAAAAAAAAAAAAAAACAAAAAAAAAAAAAAAAAAATAAACACAAAACAAAAAAAAACCAACACAAACAACACTAACTTCAACCACAACAAACACCTAATATATTAAAAAAAAACAAAAAAAAAAAAAAAAAAAAAAATTATTTTATAAGAGCATATTTCGAGCCAATTTCATCATGAAACATCATCATTTCATTTCCCCAAACCTAAACCATGAAACGTACACTTTAAAAACACAACCTTAATTCAATATCCTGCTAATTTCAATGCGACTATTAAAGGTTTCTCTCAATTTCTCCATTGTTTTTTTTTTTTATTTACTCTTTTTTTTTTTTTTTTTTTTTTTTTTTTTTTTTATCAAATATCCAATTGCTAGTTATTTTTACTTACAGTTAAATAATTGTTTATGACCTGCTTATGTTAAGTTTAGTAATTCATGATTGATTGTTTTTGTTACTTTTGTCTATTGTTAGTAATTGCTGCTTATCTGAGTTATACGTTGCTTTGGTGAAATTGTGAGTGATTTATAGTTTAATCCACATTTTAGTTATTATTTTAGTGTTTGCCTATGCTATTTTGGGCGAACGTCCTGATATCGGTAAACATCTTGGGGTTGGCCAGGGGAATGGTGCGGAAACGGTCATGGGGAAACCCTGGTTAGGGCGCGTACATGTGAGTCAAATATTCGCCTCCCTAGGTAACCTCAATAGGGAAAACCTCATCCGTTTACCTCATCACTGTATGATAGGCGCAAAAATGAGATATGTTGTAGTTAGTAAGGTAAACTTGGTATATGATGTAACTACTAGAACGGTACCCGCGCAATGCGGCGGCGGGTACCGTGTGTTTATATTTTGCGTTGTTTGGTTACATGTTTAGTTGTCTTCATGCTATATGAGTAGAAATATTAGAGATGGTTAAGCCAAATAATTTTAGTTTGAACAACCAACCGCTTCCTAACAAACTTCCTAACCAACTTGCTTCCTAACTAATTAATTTTGAAATCTTTCCATAATAAGCAAGAAAAAAGTCTGAATTTTAGGCCTTTCTAATTATAGAATAGTCCCAAATGCATTATATAGTAGTATAGATAGATTTGTTACCATTGGACTTCTAACTTTCTAAGTTATTTGTTCTGTGTAATATTCTAGAGGTGGCAATTAAAGACCCGTTGGCTATATATGGGTCAAATTGGGTAAATATATTCAAGATGAGTCCTATTGGGTATTTGATGTAAAGACTAATTGGATAACAATTATCCAACAGGGTCAATAAAAAAATTGAATGTCCCTCTTTTACTCAAAAAATCAATTTTTTTGTGAAAAGGGGTGGGTCAACCTGACAATAAACCCGCTTGCCTTGGACCTGTTTAGATCCAAAACCACTTCAACATGTTACCTGACCCGTCCAGTTTGCCACTTTTGCTCACTTGTTAGATTGTTAAGAGTACCTTGTCGGCTTGTCATCTAACTGGATTTACTGAAATGGCAACTATGTGAAGACTGGATTTGATTACTTAATATTAGAAACTATGGAGTTATATTTCTTTGTTTTGTTTTGGGACCCCTTGTGTTCTTATAATTAGTTGGCTATGCTTGAATTATGGATTCACACCAACTTAAAAGTATTCTTCTGTTTTATCTAAGCATTTGATGTGAATGTTTTGTATTAGGCCCAAATTGAACATTGTTGTACAAAAAACGGAGTTTGATCCTGGTAATGGACTGGTGGGTAGTGAAGATAGAATAAGCAGCTTGCCAGATGAGCTTCTTCATCAAATCCTCTCTTTTATTGATACCAAGTATGCTGTTCAAACGTCTATGCTGTCTTCGAGATGGAAGCTTCTCTGGACATCAGTGCCGTGTCTCGACCTTGCAAGCTATAAGTTCCGTCACTTACCTAAGTTTTCCAAATTTGTGACCAATGTTTTGTCTCATCGTAACCATCAAATCGACGTTTCTTCAGTAAAGCTAGATTTCAGTGGAGCAGCTAGTCAGGCTTTTGTGAGAAAGATTGCAAATTATGCGTTTTCTCACAATGTCCAAGAACTAACTGTAACTAGTTGGCCCAAAAAAGACCATGAATTCCCTCCTTGCCTCTTTAGCTCACAGTCTCTTAAACACTTCACCTTTAGCAGTTCCTTGCATGATCAATGTTTAACGCCTAAAACACCTTGGGATTTTCCTGCTTTAACGACTTTGCATCTCAGTGAAATCATATTGTGTGATGATAACCGTGAATCTATTGATCTTTTCTCCAAGTGTGTGAACTTAAGGAACCTCACTTTAGAAAATTTTCGATTAGGTGCGCATGTGGAAGAATTTAACATTATTACCCCTAGACTTTCAAATCTCAAGCTTATCAAAGGAAGACTGCTAAAAGCTATTAATCTGGTTGCACCTCAACTTGAGAGTCTCACCATAATCGATTGCCCAATCAGTTACTTGAATTTACCACCCAGAATCTCATCTTTGTGCTATAAAAGTCATAATCCCCCAAAGTGGTTTAAAGATAGTTGTCATTCTGTAAACAAAGTGACTGTGAGTTTGTCCTATCATTCCGCATTGAGGCCATATAACGAGGAAGATTTTCGTGAGACTGTTAACATGCTTCAAGAGCTCCGTAGTGCCAAATTTCTCACGCTTAGCTTTGACATCATTGAGGTATGTTGATATCTTATCTGTCAGTTATGAGATACACTTAAAAGTTTTGTAGACTACTCATCCTCACAATCTTTGTAATTTAAATTAATCTTTAACATATATATATTTTTCTCATTCTATGCAGTGCATATCCGCATTTCCAGATTTATTGGCACAACATCCTTCACCTTTTAGCAACTTGATTTCCTTATATATAGACTCGAGCTGGGGGAAAAATTCATACAAGGTAAAAATGTCTACTGAAGCTACAAACTTCTTGCTTGAGAACTCTCCAAATGCTACGTTCATCATGGACTTACCTGAGGTACTTTCATCAGGATGTTATGTATTTTAATACTTTTATTTCCTTTTTTGTTGTTAGTACTTTTAGTGGTAGGGTTTAGTTCATGGTTCTTCTATTTTTTTGATAACTGTTTGTTATAAGCAGTCCTTATCATCTTAATGTTGATTTTCAAGGATTTGCCATGTTAATCTAGTAAAAGCTATTAGAATGGAATTGATAATCATAGAAGGTTATTTTATGGCATTCATGTAAACTTTACAGCCACCACCAACAAAAGCAATGAAGGCGAAAGCGGTTAGGGAGAAGAATGCCAAACTGATTGCAGACATTGAGCTTCATATGAAAGAATTGCAAGCATTGGTTAAGCACGGAAATGAGATTATTGTTCAAACAGAAAAGACTAAAGTAAACCTTGAGAATATTATAGCAGAATTACTAGTATGGATCAATAATAAAATGACGCAAAGTGAAGAAGTAAAGCAATCTGTTGAGAGCAGACCGGGGGTGCAACTAGCGACGTGTTTGGGAGAGGTTCAGGTTATGATTGACCAAGGATTTGATGATAGTAAAGCCATTGATTTGAAAAAGTGGCATGTCAGATCATTGATTGAATGTTTGCCTAAGCGGCAGATGGCGGTGATAGAATCACGCTACTCTTCTCAACTTGAAGAAACAGAAACACTGTGTGTTGGTCTACGCTCAACATCTAAAGACGTTTGTAAAATTTTGAAAAAAATGAATGATTATCTTGCAAAGAACACGCCTGATAAGACCTTGACTTTCCAAGATGCTTCCAGTAGCAAACTTTTACAAGCATCAGAACCATCTTCTTCGTCCTCAGCAACTGTAAGTTTCCGATCCACTGTTTGGCTTTTCATAATTATAGTGATTAAATAGTCTGCAGTTGTTGTTTATAAATTTCCGTAATTGCAGATTAACATATCCTCATCCTCGAGTACCAATCCAATGCCATGAAACAG
This sequence comes from Artemisia annua, assembly GCA_014162995.1. Taxonomy (NCBI): domain Eukaryota; kingdom Viridiplantae; phylum Streptophyta; class Magnoliopsida; order Asterales; family Asteraceae; genus Artemisia; species Artemisia annua. The sequence continues at coordinate 14,484 of LBNU01014525.1, forward strand.
AACCGCCTAACCAGGTAATCATTTCTGGCTTTCTTATCTCCGCATGTTCAACTTGTAACTTCACAGCAATTTGCTTTTGTTAATGTATGCAAAACATTATGGATGATTTGGAAATATTTCCATCTGAATGTTAAACGCTGGTGCGGTGGTGACATACTGCCTTCGTGCAGATTTTGATTTTACTGCCTGGGTGTACCTAACTGATTTTCACCAATTTGATTATCTTAAGCCTATATACTCTAGAGTCTGGACACCAAGGCTCAAATATCTACTTGTTAGAATCTAACCTTTAACAACTATTATGCATTTTTCAGGGCTACTGAAGATTGGGGCAACATATCGGGTTCATAAAAGTATTTATGCAAAAGGCAAGAGTTATTTATTCGCAAAAGACTATTGGATCTGTTTTAGGACTTTTACTTTCTGTATGGGGTTCCTTTGAACTTCCAACCTATGGTTACTATATTCCTGACTAATATCAATTATTGTATGCTCCGAGGTACTTCAAGACTATCTTTATGTTAATTGCAAGCATCTTAAATCTCTATATTCATGTCGAAGCATTCTATCATTAGCTCCTTGCTCAACTCCAATTTAATTTTCTCACAACTAATTTATTCTGTGAAAGTATACTTTGATCAATAAAGATAGTCATGAAGTACAAAACAGAATGCTTTAATTTTGTGTTGAGATGTGCAAGATAAAAATTTGGTGTACGCCCATCAAATCAAAAATTCAAGTGGGAATCATACCAAGTCAGACAACAACCGGTTAAAAAGCGAATTAAACTTTCAAGTATGAATCAAGGTCTTTGTTAAAACATGTAACATATTGTCGTGTCATTGATTTCGATACTTTTAAACTTTTCAGAAAATGACTAGCCAAAAGATGGTTTTAATAACACACTTGATATTATAATACGTGCATATTTAATAAGAATTGAGTGTCAAAGTTTGGCAAAAATTATCATTTGGTTTATCTAAAAAGAGAAATGATTGGCATGATTAAATGTATGTTTAAAGTTGTGCCTAAACATATATGTCCTTAGTTGATTGGTTTGTAAGATAGTGGGTCTTTTGCTTAGCATCCCTAGCACCAATAAATGATTTACATGCATTTTTAGGCATAAGTTTAGGTACAAGTTTAGTCATGCTAATCATTTTTCATCTAAAAATGGTTATTACTCATAAAAGAAAAGTAGGACGGCAATGTACGTCATGTATTAGACATGTCATTAAATTGTGCCCTGATTTCAATATCCTTGAACCTCTCGAAGATTAACTGCTAGAATTAAAAGATGAAACTGATGATGAATTTAAACAGTTGAATATGTCGACATAACATATTTACTAAAATCACTCAGAAGTCGAAAAATGTATAATATTACATATCTCTATCGATAAATAAAAAGGTTTTGTTGTTTTATGCGGCGATGATAGATTAAGGGGGTGTTTGTTTCGGCTTATATATTGATTTTGAGCTTATGTTTAATAAGCTTTTGTGGCTTGTGTAGACACTTTTTGACTTAAATAAGTTTTTTCTATTTTTTATTTTTATTGAAGGGCAATATATTCCAAACGAAACAAATCAAATACAAACAAAGGCATCCACTATATTAACAAGATTGGTTAAAAATAGGCACCCCCAAAAAAACAAAACACTAAACCAACTATACATTAAGCAACAGACAAAAACTTATAGTACCAAAACTAAGGGTGTGTTTACTTTTTGCTGTGTGGGGAGGATTTGTAGGGTCCATCTATTTTATATTATTTGTTTTGCAAATGGGGCCCACTAAATCTTTTGTTTCATCTGTCTACAAAGGCCACATAAAAGCTCCCCCTCCACAGCCAGACGCATTAACAAGATGATGGGGCCCATGTGTCCTTAGCTAACAGAGAAAGTAAACAGCCCCTAAGCCAAACACACTAGAATGCTAAAAAACCAAACTATCACTTGAAGTCTTGAATCCTACTTGGATATTATCCTATATAACATTTACTGAGGCCTTAGGAACAGTGCCAACGGAAAAAAAAAAAAAAAAAAATTGGCACTACCACTTGGCCATGCCCCATGTGCCTCTTTCTATTACAAAATTTCCTCCAATTCTAGAGCTTTCTTCACATTTCTTCTCCGCCACCTTCACCGTCAGAACTTCTCCACCTTTACACAGACACGAAACAAAACCACTCCCTAATAATCAAAGTCCCAAGTCAGACGGATTGAAGATGGAGAAAAACAATTTTGTAATTTTAGCAACCCTAATTATAGCTTTTACCATGTTTAGTATTTTAGGGGTTTTCTTATGTCATTCCAAAATTGGTTTTTATCAACCCTAATCTTTACATGTTTTAAGTGAGTCAAATGGGTTTTAATCTTTTTGTTTTTTGGGTTTATTTCAGGGTACGAATTCCATAGACATGGAAAATATATCCGGACCGCTGTAACGATGGTGGATTGAGGTCAGTATTGGAAGATTGAGGGCTTTTCATTGTGGCTGTTATAGATCAAATTATTTTAGGTGTTTTCAGGTGGGTTTAATTTATTGATTTTTGTTACCTCTTGCAGCAGCTTATTCATTGACTGTGGTCGTCCATGTGTGAAATATGTAGATAATCTAACTGTGAAGTGGATGGTAAGTTTGTTATCCCTAAAGTCCTTTGTTGTGTAAATTAGCATATACCTCTATTTTAATTGTTCTATAGGAAAGTTAGATTCGTTGTTGTATCCCCTAATTTGTGTTAGGGGTTTGGGGACACAAACACCCGCGTTATTTTATCGTTTTGTTGTTGTTGTTAGGGGTTTGGGGACACAAAAAACCTATAAGATTATACCAACAACAATATACGTATTTTACCTATAAAAATTTGCTCAAAATTTGTTATGATCTGTTGGTGGATCAACAAAAAAACATTATACAAAGCACACCGAGAAACGGGAAATGGGAATGTGGATTAGGCCGTTAAGTGGGTTGGTTAGGTCGGTGGGCATGATTAGGGCGTTTAAGAATGTGGATGTGATTGGGAAACCGCTTCCCGTTTGTAAAATCAAAGTCAGACACAAATTGGGAAACGGGAAACGGAACGAACCATTGTAGAAAGCACATCACTTGCTTTTCTAGGAATAGGTATGTTGTAATTTTGTGTCTAATTTCACACGACATCACTTGCTTTTATGATGATCACCAAATAAATCTTGCGACCCAAATTAATAGTATTTACATGCTCATATCGGTGTTTATTTTATAGTTATTAATAAGCTATAGTTGATTAGCTCAAATGACTTTCATACTACTTAAGATGTTTCTTTTGTAGTTAATAAGCTAGAGTTGATCATGGATTGCAGGTAACGAAGACAATGGCTTATATGTATACTCTTCCGATACATACAATATCTACGTAATTTAGGATGAAAGATGATTTTGTAAAGGTAATACCTTTGTTGCTTTGGTTCGTGTTCTTTCCGTTGAACAATATCTAGACCTGTAATTTTTCTTCGTAATGTTTAGATATTATGTGATTGGGTCATTAATGGTGATCAGCTAAATCAGATACGCCAAAGGTAAAGAAGGTGCAAGGTCATCCCAACATGTTTACAGTTTAAAAGACGAATTGCAAAAGGATCAGAGTTTTGGAAATGGGAATACACACTATGAGCTAGAGATGATGGAGTTGCAATTGATTGTTGCACTTGGAAATCAGGTATATGATTGTGGCATTTGCAATATGTTATTATATGCAAATAAGCAGACCAGTTGGTTGAAGCAATATATATAAAATGTATATGATTTTGTTGATTGCAACATGTTGTGTTTTCTGTCTCACTTTTAGTAACACATTCATTCAGGATTTCATGTCGGAACTCTTCTTGATCATGCTAGGGAAAAGGGCCTTAGAACAGATGGTTAGGCTGCTACTTTTAATAAGAATCAGGTTAGATTCAGCATTTAAATGATAAATAGTTGGTTGATTTCTCATGTTAATCTTATATGCAGGTTTCATTCGCGTTCAAGGTGGTGCGAGGTTAAATTCGTGCTACGGAAGTTGGAGCAAGAATCTGGATTTTCGGTTGATGATAATAGACATTCGATGAAGTTTTTTTGGAGATTGTTAGTTTGGAACTTCAAATGTTGTAAGTTATCAATGTTGTTGTAAATTACATTGATTTTTAGCAAGTTACATTAAATAATTATGTACTTGGTACACTAAGGGGGTGTTTGTTTAAGTCTATATCTTTTGTCTTATATATAATAAGCCCATGTTTTCTTGCTTATCAAGACCTAAAGATGAAATATAAGTTCATAAACTGAAAAAAAAGAGCTGAAAAGAAACCAAACACATGGGCTTATGAAATATAATCTGAGATCATGCACAATCATGGTCCTCCTCAAGAAGGTGAGTTTAAATTGATGAATCTACTGAAAATTAATAAGGAGTTAAGTGTGTCCACACCCCCAAACATTGTTGCTGAATGCTATTTTGTTTTGCATGATACGATCTTTATGATGTAATTTCTGTCGCCTAGGCACACTGGCATGTACAGAAAGGCGGGTGCCGCTATCATAAGCAGGTTATCATTAATGGAGACAGATTTGAGGATTCACAAAGAATAGGTAAGTAGTGTGTTATGTTAATCATTCACAGTATGGGTTTATGAGCTTAAGTGAATGTTGGGTTTATGAGCTTTAAGTGAATGATGAATAAAGTTGTTTTTACTATAGTTGTTTCTCTCTTTCATAATCTTGGATGGATTCCGAGGTTTCCAAGTGTATATTAGTGCTTTCTTCCCTGGCCACCATCATCTACTTTCTAAGACTACATAATTTAATAGATGTATGTGATACTAAAGTAAGGGCTGTATGGATTGTATATCGATTTCCGCTGATCATGTGGAAATACGCTTGCGTTAAGAATCCAGATTTAGCATTAAATGTTGTACTTATGGAGTTTCTCTTTGAATTGCTGTCATAACAGGTTTTTTTCTACGATGCTTTATGTCGTGAAGTCGCCTAGACTGGTCAAGCTGCCCGCTTGCTTGAAAGATCTTCTGGGATGAATGATGGTTGGAAAAAGAATTGGTCAGTTTGAGCTACTCCTGATATTATGAGGTAACCATTAGAACATTGACGTACAATGACCTGCAACAAAATCCAAATGAACTTTTTTGACATAGAATGACCTCCAACAAAAGCCAAATGAACGTTTTCCATTTCACCTTCAAAGGGTTGCAGTAGAAAAGGGTGCAATTAGATTTGGTTTTGGTGTGTTTTCATTGAAGTTGGTTTTCTTAAGTAATGGTTCTTAATATGTTTTATTTCTTCTTACGTTTTGCTACGTCCCAGGTTTGGATGCAACAAGGTGATCCTGTTCGCCATATATGTTTCACCTTATATGGACTAACAATTTGCTGCATGTTATATATGTTGGTGTCGGCTGTTATCGTTGGTTTAGTTCCTTATTATGCAATGGATCCTGACACCCCTATTTCTTCGCATTTGCAAGTCATGGAATTCAATGGGCCGCGTAAGTAACTCATTATTCGTTTTATCAAATTTTAATTGTGTCTTATTTGCTTAATTGGTCAAGGTGCTAATACTTACTTTAATCCACCAGAAAAATACATCACCACAAATGAAATGGATTTCCTCCCTATAAATACAAGCGTTTGGTTTTGCACAATCTTCATACTGGAAGTTACAATATTAAGACGCATTTGTGACTTCAATCAGGTTACATTAGGGAAAAATGTCATCATCAGAAGGTCTTTTATGTGAATTTGCATACTATGAATTTATTCTATTACGTTGTTTATCACGAAGCTCAAGTTGTCAGTGATTGGATATTATCTATTTGCTGTCGTTAACTAGATCAATGGGATGTTAGTATTAGTTTTAGGATGCTTTGATATTTTTGAAAGGAAAAGACACATGGACACACTACTCTGACCTACTCTACACCTTTTAATCTACATGGCACCCTGTTATGTTACAAAATTTGACAATTTAGGTACGTAGCACTTGAGGTACATATATATGTTACGAAATTTGGGGATTAGAAAAATCAAAAAATAGATAAAGGGGAAATAGAGTATCACTTTATTTTCAGAAAGCTAAATTCTATCTTTTTGATAAATTTTGATTAAGCAGTGTGTTTGGGTTGCATAACTATGTTTCCAGTAAGCAAAGCAGGTTGACACTTTTAGAGACGTGTTTTCTTTGTAGGAATAGGTTTCCTAATGGTTTGCAAATCTAGCATGGCGCCCTGTTAACAGGTGAGTCCCAAACGCCCCATAAGTAAGATTGCTGAACTGCTGATCGAATTAGCAGCTTTAATAAGCGATCCTAAAGCCCCCTTATTTTGTTTTTGTATCTATTAGTTGATACAATATTATGATGTTCATATGAAAGAAAGGTGTGCACACAGCTTCCAGGATAATAGTGCCTTCATTTTTATTGTTTTTTAACTTTTGGGCCAGCTCTTAGTTTGCTTACATAAATTGTGCAGAACATGATATTTTCTGAATTTCCTCGAATATCGGTGAGGTTGCCTCTATATTCTTGACTGCTGCTATTGACATTCTAGAAGGCTTGATTCCAGTTCAACTTCTATTGCTCAATTTGGTCACGAGGGACCCCCTGCAAGAGCCTTGGGTTATAATCCACCAGAAAAATACATCATGAAAAAGGCCCGTTGCAGAAGTGATGATTCTTTAATGAGTGCCTGGATTTTGTTCCGCTATCTGGTATTGTTCTTAAAATTTCACCAATATCATCTCCATTTAGTTCTTCATTTTGAAATTCAACATTGTAGATGTGGTGAGACGGGTGTGTTAATGCTAATGTGTTCGAGTTGATATTCAACATTGTAGATGTGATGAGATGCTTGACAAACGAGTTTCGGACACATTATGTAATGGTGCAGCAAGTTAACGGTTGTCTATGGTTGTATATTGTCCACTGTACCCATCTTGCCACATCTCTTCTTAATGAAATATATGGCAATTTGTATTCTATCGTATGTTCTTTTTTGGCACAAACCTACAAACTAAAGTTCTATCTTTTGTTCTTTTTTGCATAACATCTATAATTGACTAACGTATACAAACATCCTGCGGCAACGCGCGGGCTTAAAACCTCGTACTACAACAACATTTTCACATGATTGGGCTACTATCACTTATATAAGTTTATTATGACCCAATAAACTTATATAAGTTTATTATGACCCAATAAACTTATATAAGCAGAAAAGTTTTAAAATAAGCCACAAAAAGTGAGCTCAAGCTTGTAAAAATCGCTAGGCGCTAGTGAGGCGGTCGCGTAGGGCCTAGCGATTAATCGGTTAGGCGGGGATTAACCGGGGATTAATCGGATTGGAATTTTTATATACAAAATTTTAATTTTAGATATTAATTATATTATATGTATGAGATAAGGATAATGCATCAAAGTTCAAATATTTCAAGTGTTCAAATATAAACATAATACATAATTCTTCAAAGTTCAAAGTCAAACATATATATTACTCGGTTTGTTGACCATTTTTAAGCGATCTTTAACTGGCTTTGTCCGATTAATCGGTTTGTTGACCAATTTTTAAGCGATTTTGACTGATTTTTAAGCGATTTTGTTGACCGATTTTTATGCGATTTTGTTCGATTAATCTGATTAGACCGATTTTGTCCGATTAATCGGTTTGTTGACCGATTTTTAAGCGATCTTTGACCAAAGCGATTAAATAGGCCGATTATGATAAATCAAGGCGCTTAGTGAGCGATCAGCGATTATGCGGGGATTAATCGACCGCCTGAGCCGATTTTTACAACAGAGAGTGAGCTTATGAAACATAAGTCGAAAACCAAATAAGTCATAAGCCGGCCGAAACAAACACCCCCTAATATTAACATTTTTAATCTATACAAGTGTAATAAACAAAAAAGTTAGGGGGACTTTGCATGTTTTAGATTATTTTTAGATTATCGAAATGACTTTTTGTCCTTGCAAGAACTTGTGAGGAACCCGTTGAGCCACGTGGCTTAATTATAAAAAACTGTCATGTAACCGTGTTTTGATAAAAAAAATTGATGTTCACTTTCTTTTATTTCGTCTCGAAAACACTTATGAGGATACCGTGAAGTGCGTGGATGCCACCAATCGATCATTTTTAAGTAAGCGCCATTGCGTCACATGGCTCCGCGGGTAATTTTCATAAAATCGTATAGAGTCCCGGCCCAATTATGTAGTGTCCAACAACACTACTCAAACGCGGTTGAAAAAAAATTAAAATAAAACATAGAACAAGTGGATTGGCGCCAATGTAAATTTTGGGGGTTAGGGTTCAGACACAGTCTAATCAACAACCATACATCATATGTATAGTACATTTCTCTCAACCCCTTATCTTGGATTATATTAGTTCTAGAAATGCTTTTAGTTGTGTCAATTTTTTATTCTTATTTTATTGTTCCCTTTTAGTATTTGTACTTTCATTTGATGTGTTGTATGTTAATTATTGATTGTTTTGGTCAAATTTATATGTCTAAATTAACTCGTTGTGGGTTACATTCATGGTGTGTAGAAGAAAGAGATCTATAAATTTGACCACAAATACTACGTCATTTAGCTACGGTATTCCAAGAAGAAAACCGATCACATAATCGTGACCATTAATGCATCAATTTAAAGTGTTCATACTAAAACGGGACAAAAAAAGTTTAATTATCAAAATTGTAACAATGATGAACGTAATATCATGAAAATATCATTTGAACACGTTTTTCAAAGAAGTTTTGTCTTGAAAAGAGTCTCATATTTCTACAACTAAGCACGCCCTTATTATCGTACTATTATAAGCTAATAAGGGTGTGTTTGGTTTGGGGAAATGGGGATATTTTTAGAACTTTTTCTATAAAAAATGGAAAACTTGTTGAAATATCGAGTTATTTCTGAAAAGTTTTATGTGAAAAAGAAAATTGACTTTTCAAGTTTATAACTAAGATTAGAAAAGTATGATATGTAGTTTTCTGCGCTTTTCCCTTGCACTTCCCACTTTTCTAAAATAAAGATAAAAACATGTTCAACATAGAAAATTAACGAATATTTTCCTCAACTAAAAGTACCCAAAGATTTTGGTTGTTCTGTAAGTGAGTCTGTGTTAATTTCACTCATGTATTTACTAAATTATATGCTTATAATTAAAAAGACATGTAATGGGTTAGTAGATGAGGTTTTACCTGTTTAGGGTACTCAGGAAGGGTAAGTCTTTGACTCTGATGTACGCGGCCTAACCAGGGTATCCGGGTGACCGTTTCCTACCCTTTTCCTGGCCACTCTCAGATGTGTACCTAGTGAGTAGACCTCTTGAGAGGACATTAGGTGTCTTACCACTAGGTCATTTGGGGTGGTTGATAGATGGACAGTTGGACACATATAGAAAATGTATCCCTTTGTTGTGCAAGTAATTGATTTGGATTTTAATTGTAAAATGCAGATGTCATTTGGTATGTGATTGTAATTTGTGGTGTTGCCAAAAGAGAAGTTGTAGCAGAGTAAATGGAGTCTGATCACATTAATGTTAGATTAGGCGTTAATGAAGATAGGTTGAGCAGCTTGCCAGATGAGATTATTCATAAAATCCTCTGTTCTTTTGACACCAAATTCGCTGTTCAAACAAGTGTTCTATCTTCTAGATGGAAATTTATCTGGAAATCAATACCGCGTCTCGACTTTTCAAGTCAACAATTCAAAGATTTACCTAAGTTTGCCAAATTTGTGAACCATGTTTTGTCTCATCGCAACCGTCAAGCGGAAGTGTCTACGATAAAGCTATTCTTTCATGGAGCTGCTAGTCAGGTTTTTGTGAGAAAAATTGCAAATTATGCTTTTTCTCACAATGTCCAACAACTGACTCTCACTGCTTGGCCTAAAAATGGCCGTGAATTCCCTCCTTGCCTTTTTAATTCTCCGACTCTTAAACATTTTGCTCTTACGCTCCCTCCGGATTCACGTTGCGTGACACCCAAAACACCTTGGGATTTTCCGGCATTAACAACTTTGCATCTCTTTGATACAATATTGTGTGATGATTACCGTGAATCCGTTGATCTTTTCTCCAAGTGCGTGAACTTAAAGAACCTTGTCATAAAAAGATTCATTGTCATGGCTAATGCATTTGATATTATTACTCCTCGACTTTCTAATCTAACTCTTACCCATGGCAAACATCAACGCGTTATCAATGTGACTGCACCTCAGCTTGAGAATCTTACTGTTATTTGTTGCCGAATCATCAAGTGCTTAAATGCGCCTCTCGAACTTTCATCTTTGTGCTATAGTGGTTACGGTCATCCACAATGGTTTAAAGATTGTTTTCGTTCTTTAAACGAAGTGAGTGTTTCTTTGTCCTCTTATGGACATGATAAGCCATATAATGAAGAATATGCCCGTGAGACTGTTAACATGCTTCAAGAGCTTCGTAGTGCCAGATCTCTTACACTTAACATAGACATTGTTGAGGTATGTTGACATCTTATTCTTATCATTCGTAACATGTTGGGAAATTGTGGACATAAGATACACCATAACATTCCAAATGTTAATTCTAGTATTTGCTTTTCAAATATTTTTGTGTAACCGTTGGAGTGTTGGCATACTTGACCTAAAATAAAAACTTAATAAAATATTCATACATGACCAACATGGCATGAAGCATAAAATGTTGATAAAATGATAAGGTATTTCAGCATTTCAAATTATAAAGTCCTTTAATAAAGAGTGGGCATAGAATATATGTATTTATAGGCGTTCTCTATCAATTTTAATTACTTGTGGTATTTGTGCAGTGTATTTCTGCATTTCCAGAGTTACTATCACACCACCCTTCACCTTTTACCAACTTGGTTTACTTAAATATAGACTCCGACATGAGAAGTGATGCATACAAAGTAAAGATGTCTACCGAAGCTAGAAACTTCTTGCTCGAGAACTCTCCAAATGCCACTTTCATCATGCAGTTACCTGAGGTACTTTTATCACACGATGGTTTTTTCGTAATACTTTGCTTTAGTAGCAGGGTTTAGTTACTTTCGCAACTAATTCTTTATAGCCAGTCCTTAACATCTTAAATTTCAATTTGATTGGTTGACATCTGAAAGTGTCATGCTTCAGATTAGCAGCCATCTTGCTTCCAGTTCCGAATATAAAGTTTATCATGATCTGCAATAAGGGGTTAATAGCAGCTTAAGGAGAATATTAATTTTTATGTAGACGAGAACGTTGCTTGAAAACATCCTTTGATTGTGGAATATGTATCATTATTACAAGGAGTAGTATATAACTTATTAACCTTTGATATATTGTAGTAGATATTGAGAAATATTTGAATCCGGAAGAAGTATTTTATGATTACAATAAATCTTGGATGGATCAAGTAACATTGTTGTAAATTTGGCAGCCACCACCTACAAAAGCAATGAAAGCGAAAGAGGCTAGGGAGAAGAAGAGGGCCAAACTGCTTGCAGACATTGAGATTGATATGAAGGAACTGAAAGCTTCGGTTGAGAAAGAAACTATGCTTTTTGTTGAGAGAAAGCAGGCACTGGAAAGTAGGAAAGCTCACTTTAAGAACCTTTTTGCTGAAGTAAAGCTATTGACCAAAAGCAAAATGATGCAAAGTGAACCTGAGAGGTATCAAATTAAGGATGTAATGGATGGACTGATCACACAGATCCATGACTGTTCGGAAGAGTTGAAAGGTTTGGTTGACCAAGCAAATGAAGGCTCTATGGCCATATTTCGACAGAAGGAACGTATCAAGTTATATTTGGAAGACTTGCCTAAGCTACAGAGGGCAAAACTGGAAGAACGCTACTCTCACCAACTTGAAGAAGCAGAAACACTGTTTGTTAGTCTAGATTCCACATGTCAAGATGTTTATCCCTATTTAACTAAAATCATGGACGAGCATGCTGAAGACAATTCTGAAAACTTCTCAACACTTCAAGACGTATCCAGTCACAAACTTCCTCCAACATCACAACCAACTTTTTCATCCGCAACAATTGTTAGTTTCTAATTCCATCGATAACCTCTGCATCACATTTTCGTATTTTAAAATCTAATAGCTGTTGATCTTTAACTTGCAATATGTCAGGTTAACATACCCTCCTCCGCGAATATCAACCCTATGCCATGAACCAGAACCATCCACCAACCCAGGTAACCACTCTTCTATAAACATTAAATTTTGTATCCGAAATCAAGGTAGAATTTTGGAAATATGTTTGACTCAAATGCAGTGACCTTAAGAACACTAGTGCATTTAATCGATGTTATTTCAATTTAATGTATTTAGGTGTAATGGTGTTTTTAAACAGGTTATTTGTGTGATTGAATTGTTTGCAATAACCTAACTGTTTTTCTGCAAATTCATACTTCTCACTTTTGCCTCTCCTTTGAAGTGCAGGTTCATATGTCAGAATGAAACCTGAAACCAATATCATGCATTTTCATTTTTTATGCCCGCTAATGATTGTGCGGACACATTTTGGTTCATGTAAGCTGTCATGAAGAAGGTCAGAGTTATCGTGGTCCAATTTTGGACTCTATTTGATCTGTTTTTGGTGAAAGACTATTGAATATGATTTTGAATCTTACCTTTTGTGGGGGTTGTTTCTGAGTAACATCTAACTGTTGGTACTGTATCTTTGATATTATTAAGCATTTTCTGGCCCTAGGTACTTTATAACTATCTTTGTAGAATTGCAAGCAATTGAATTTTCATCTCAGTTTAGTCGCATCCAAGTGTTCCATCTTTACTTTCAACTCAGAAACTTGCATACACAACTTAAAATTGGATCATTTCTCTATGCTTGTTTTGTATACTTAAGAAATTCACATGAAATTTAAAAAGCTATTACTGAACCAACTTGATCCAAAGTCCAAACCTTTTGATGACCTACCTAAACCCTGATGTTAAACATATATGCACATCTCTTTGTATTGTTTCGTATATACATTTCGTGTTTGGCTTGTTGATTACTTATATTCAATGTTTAAGCAAATAAATACTTGCATTTTTGTTACAGAAATTGCTAATTGGCAGACACTATTAATCAGAGTAAGTTGGTCAAGAAAACTGGAAAACCTAAATACCATATAGTTTTATACATCATTATAGTTTCTTGAAAAATGGGCCAAAGCACATCACTAAGTAGTTCTTGAATCTTTTTTTTTTTTTTTTTTTTTTTTTTTTTTTTTTTTTTTTTTTTTTTTTTTTTTTTTTTTTTTTTTTTTTTTTTTTNGTTTAAATCACAGCGGGGAAGCCCTGACACCGTGCACCCTTTTGAGTGCCGGTTGACCCTTCCTCAAGGACTAAGCCCCACGCAATGAACACCTGTTCTATTGACCTTTCAGCTGGGAGTTGGGATTGAATCTATAACCTATTTCTCCAAAAACCCTCCTTGACCGGTCAACATGACGTTTGCAGTGTGGGAGGTCATTAGTGAAATATAAATATATAATCTAGTGGCCTTAGGTGTCCTTCGAAAAAAATATAAAAGCATACTGTACAAAACTTTGTAAAAACCTGTAAAATAGCAAGTAAAAACATGTTGGGTCACCAATTTAACAAAGCAGGCCAGCCCAGCCCAATTATATAGAGTCCAACAACACGACCCAAATAAATAGCCAAAATTGAAAAAATGGTATGTAAAGCAAAACAATTGGGATTGGCGCCAAAGCAAAAACATGTTGTCCTGAAATCAAGCAAACGAACGTGGTTCATTTGGTGGTTACTTAGCGTTCATCCTCATTTCACTATTTATAAATCAATAACCAAACAACAGGTATACCCACACATACATACATTTCTCTCTCAAGCCCTAATTTATTAATTTTCCGTTAATATATCAGATGTCTACAATTTTCGATCGATTTATTAATTTGAAATGATTATTGTGTATCGTTTAATTGTTGCTTACGAAATGTTAATTTCACTGTTTGTGAAGTGTTATTTATATTTCTATAGATATATAGATTGATACGAGTATTTTAAATTAGTAAATTACCTTATCGATTGCGTATTTTCGTTGCTCTGATGATAATACTGATGTATCAAGTATTTGCTGATGTGTATAGACTAGTTTATATCTGTTTAGTTAGATATCTGCATTTCGAGGCGGTGTTTGGGATTTTGCTTATTCTAAAGCAGAAACGTACTGTTTTCTGTTATCCAAACTGCTTCTACTTATCCGCTTATTTAAAACATAGATACTTACAGTTTATAAATACTTACAGAGTATTTTGAATCAGTAAATTTGGTTGTTGAGCTTTTTTCGTGTTCTGTTAGCAAGTTTACGTTAATTGCAGTGATGTATGGAGTAGCTTCTATCTCTATTTATAGTTGCATTGCTAAGAGAAATGATTTTAGATAATGATTATGAATGATTACTGTGTACTATTTGATCGTAGCGCCGTAGATTAAGAAAATGCCGGATGTGTAGAGAGTAGGTTTGCATTTCGATGTTGAAATGCAAATGAATCATCGTCGTGTATCAGATTATTATAGATTTATATATTAAGAGTGTTTTAAATCGGTAAACTACCTTACTGATTGTGTGTTTTTGTTCTGTTAGGGAGTTTACGTTAATTACAGTGAAGTATGGAGTTAAATGCAGAGGCGGACCTATAGCATTAATAGGTGGTGCCCAGGCTCCACCTTAGCACTAAGTTGTTTAGAAGCGATATATGCAAAAAATTCAGGACCTACCTTAAAAAGTTACGAGGAACCACCTTAGATCTTAATAAAAGAACAATGATAGGGTTTATAAACAAATCTACCAGAGAAATGGTCGGACATGGCTTCTAAGAGATAATGTCATAACGAAGATAGGGGCTTTTGTGTAATTAAAAGGTTAAAATTGTGTGTGTATGTATTTTGTTGACTTTTGTTTATGTGGTTGAGATTATCATGTGCGTTTGGCCTATAAGCCTATAGGGTGTTAATTTTTCTTTCTTCTGTTTTCTTTATTAAAAGGTTGAAGATGGGAGCATAAGTTTGCGTAATTCAGTAAAATAGTGCTTTGATTGAAATGCTCTTACAGTGGGGTTTATTGTATCTTTCAATACACACTCACATTATTTTAATATAAGGATTGTTTTAGTGATAGTCTCTAAAATGTAAATAAAAGTAATTTTATGCATTAATAGTTACACACAAAGTTGATTACGAGAAGTTAAATCTAGGTAGTTATCACTAAAAGTACGTTATTTAATTATTGCATATCCTAATTACGTTATTAACAGTCCTTACGCCTATTATTATCGTATCTAACCCGACCCGAGACATTAAGTGGTTGGCTTGTTGACCCATTGATTTTTAGCCTCGACTACATAAGGAACCACGTTAGATTTGATCCTGGGTCCGCTACTTTTTAAATGTTGACAGCATACTTAATTACTTGTCACTTGTCAGTCACCATATGAACAATTTACCTTTCGCAATCCATTTGCTAATGTGGCAGGGGTATTTTGGTAATTGTTAGGGTGTTTACAGATCAGCAAGTTTTATGATATTAGGACGTAATTTGAATATTTAATGACAATTTTGGTAATATGAAAGTAACACCAAACACTGTATCCTCAAGTGCTAAATCTTAAGCAGCTTGTAAGTACTTATTAATAAGAGAAACATAAGCAGAGCAAATCACCGTACTATAAGTGGCTGTTGAGCCTTTTTATTGTTCTTTTAGCGAGTTTTGTTAATTGTAGTAATATATGTAGTAGTTTTTATCTCTATATATACTTGCATTATTATAGAACTGAAGCATGATTAATGCTGTGACCTGAAGTGCATATTATATTGATACTGAGATTGTAAATTGCAGAATAAAAATTAGAAGGTGTAGCAGAGAAAATGGAGATTGAAAGCAACAAAGTTAGATCAGTTGTAAATGAAGATAGATTTAGCAGTTTGCCAGATGAGCTTATTCATCAGATACTCTCATGTTTCGACACCAAATTTGCGGTTCAAACGTCTTTGCTGTCTTCGAGATGGAAGCCTATCTGGAAATCAATGCCTTGGCTCGACTTTTCAAGTAGCAAATTTGATACTTTACATAAGTTTTCCAAATTTGTGACCCATGTTTTGTCTCATCGCAACCATCAAGTAGAAGTGGCTTCAGTTAAGCTACATTTCCATGGAGCAGCTAGTCAGGCTTTTGTGAGAAAGATCGCAAATTATGCGTTTTCTCACAATGTTCAAGAACTAACTGTCTGGAGTTGCCCCAAGAAAAACCATGAATTTCCTCCTTGTTTCTTTAGCTCTCAGACTCTCAAACAGTTGTCCCTTCGTTTCCATCTGTTTGCACCTTGCGTTACACCTAAAACACCTTGGGATTTTCCGGCATTAACGACTTTGGATCTCTTTGATACATTGTTGTGTGGCAATGACAGAGAATCCTTTGATCCTTTCTCAAAGTGTGTGAACTTAACGAACCTCGTTTTAAGAAGAGTCACTGTCCATGCTAAGGTGTTTGACATTATCGCTCCTCGAGTTACTAAGCTCACGCTTATCGATTGCAGACAATCACGTGTTATCAATGTGATTGCACCTCTACTTGAGAATCTCACTGTTATTAATTCCTTAATTAACGACATGAAGGCACCACTCAGACTCTCATATTTGCGCTACAGTGATTATAAATATCCACATCCACAGTGGTTTAAAAACTGTTTTCATTCTCTAAATGAAGTGAGCGTCAGTTTGTCCATCTATAAAAAAAACAATCCCTACGAGGAGACTGCTGCTCTTGAGACCATTAACATGCTTCAAGAGCTCCGTAGTGCCAGATGTCTCACACTCAACATGGACATTGTTGAGGTAAGCTCATATCTTATCAGTCATTTATAACATGTTGATGGATTGTAGACATACGATACATTATCGAAAATTCAAATATTCGCTCTAGTACTTGCTTTTCAGTTTAATATTTGGATTGTTAGCTTACATGACGTTAAATCAAAATGTTATAAAATATTCATTTCTTATCAACATGGAATGAAGTTTAAAGAGTTAAAGACTACTTAATGTGTAAAATATAGTATTCAGTAATGTTTAATATTGTTGATAAAAGAGTTATTCACCATATGTTTTTCTGCATCTTTTTACGGAAATTTAACTTGTATATGTGCAGTGTATTTCCTCATTTCCGGATTTAATATCATACCATCCTTCACCTTTCAACAACTTGATCTCTTTAACTATAAACTCCAACTTGACGTCTAGGCTGGATGCACACAAACTGAAAATGACTACTGAAGCTAGAAACTTCTTGCTTGAAAGCTCTCCACGCGCCACATTCATTATGGAGTTTTAGTCGTGGGGTTAAATTACTTTGGCTACTATTTCTTTTTTGAGATTCTCGACCATATTAGCAGCCATTTTGCCTCAAAATTAAATCTTAAGATGATCATGCTTTATATTAATAGCAATATAAGAAGTATGCCAAAGTTTGTTCTTAGATTTTAATTTGTTTGAACTACTCCTTTGATTGTGGAATATGTTTCACTGTGTTAAGTTAGTAAATTTAGTGTTTCCACGTCTCTGTGTAGGTAATTTTCTCATGCCTTGAAAACATATAATGATATACAAGAACTTAGAGGGTAAGAAATTTATCTCTCATGTGTCACTGAAAACCATTTTATCTCACTTTAACAATTTTGTTACCTCATTACAACTTGAAACTGACCAAAGCTGTCAATCCTTTGGCAGAGGACGAGATAAAATGCTGTAGACTAGATAGAATACTCGATACTATCACTAATAGTCGGTACATTCCCTTCGATTATATTCAAATTCTGGTTGTTTCTTTTAAAGCTCCATTGTCACTCGTGTGGGTCAATAATTTGTTTCTTAATAAGTTCCAGCTGTCACTTGTGCGAGGCAAACATATATACACCTAAGTACTCTAAAATAATAAATTTCTCATATCTTTAGATATAAGGATATAACCTATCAACCTTAGATGTACTGTATTAGATCTTGTAATAAGAGGGTATTTGATGACATTAAATTTTGGAATGGAGCAAGTGACATTTTCTTAAACTTTTCAGCCACCACCTACAAAAGCAATGAAAGCGAAACTGGCTAGGGAGAAAAAGGCCAAATTGGTTGCAGACTTGCAGACACATATGAATGAATTGCCGACTTTACTTGATCAGGAAAATATACATTTGACTGAAAGAAAGCAGGCACATGAAAAGATGAAAACAGCCCTTGAGCATCTTATGACAGAACTGCAGATGAGGACCAATAAAGAAATGATGCAAACCGGACTCGATAATAGGGCTCAGATTGAGGAAGTAGTGCCTGGACTGAAGGCACTGATCACTGGCTGTTTTAGAGAGATTCTGGATATGGCTCTCCAAGAAAATAAGAAAGCTTCTTCCTTCTTTACAAAGAGAACGGATATCAGATCATTATTGGGAGCTTTGCCTAAGCGACAGATGGCAGAGATGGAAGCACGCTACTCTCGCCAACTTGAAGAAACTGAAACACTATGTTCTAGTATCCTCTCAACATCAGAAGACCAGTGTTCTTATCTAAAACAAAAAGTTGAAGCTTACAAAAAGTATAAGTTTGATAACATCTCGACATTTCAAAACTCGTCTTCTTCAGCAGTTGTAAGTTGTCATATTCATAGTTGCATCCTAAAAATATAATATTTCTGGCTTTTTAACTTGGTTGATGTCAGGTTCCTGCACCCTCGTCTTCGAGTATGAATACTATGCCGTGAAAGATCGACCCAGGTAACCAATCTTCTGTACAACACTAAAAAGCACATTTGAATTTCATACTAAACATTAGCAGATAGTTTTAGATAATTAAACAGTGGTGCAAGAATCAGTTTCGCTAATATGTTAGTGTTTGTGTATGTAAGTACGTAACTGTTCTTTCTGTAAATATATTCTCTTTAATTTAATCCAATCATTTGTAGATCACGCTCATATATTTATTGGTCATGTTATAACAAGTATCATGCATTTTTCAGGGGTGCTAAAGGCTGTTCCAACACATCAGGGTGATACAATTTCATGAAGTTAGAGTTATCGTCTTTAGGATTGGACTTTATTTGATCTGTTATTATTTTATTTTATTTTGGCAAAAACAATATCAGATTGTTACCATATGTTTGGCTATTGTTTAGTAACATTTTCTGGTCCAGAGTACTTGAGGACTACTTTTAAGAAAGGAGCAGAAAAAATGATGCAGCCACAAACATGTGTATATGATGGAATGGTATGCATTTCAAGTCTCAATATTCATCTTCAATTATACACATAAAATTATTCCGTTCTTACTCTCAAGTGCAAGCTTTACATATAAATATAAAATTTTACACTTGGCTTTTTTCAAAAAAGTAATAATGAGCAGTTTGTATGATTAGCTCATTTATCAAATACTGTCTTATTTTGACACCAAATATGTTGTTCAAACAAGTTTGTTGTCTTCGAGATGGAAGCTTCTTTGGACATTAATGTCTTGCTCAATATTTTTCACTTTGCGTTTTGCTTCTTTACCTAAGTTTTACAGAGTTGTGACTCATGTTTTGTCTCGCCGCAATAATGAGATAAAAGTGTTGTCCGTCAAGTTAAGTTTACATGAAGCAACTAGTCGGGTTTTTATGAATATAATTTCAAAATATGTGTTTTCTCACAATGTACAAGAATTAACTGTCTCTAGTCTGCTGAGTAATCACCATGAATTCCTTAATGACCTCTTTAACACTCCATTTAGAAAAAAGTTGCAGTTTAGTGGCCGTTTCTTTGCACCTTGCCATACATTCAAAACCTCTTGGGATTTTTCTTCTTTAACTACTTTGCATCTAAGTGAAATAAAATTGTGTGACCGTAACACTGGGGGTATGGGTGTAAGAAAGTAAGGGGGTGTGTTTTTTTTTTTTTTTTTTTTTTTTTTTTTTTTTTTTTTTTTTTTNTTCTCTTAGTTGGTCTATATCCACAAGGCATGAATTGTAATTCCCTCCCCAATAAGTGGCTCATATAGATGTGGAGCTCACACACTCTTTTAGCTAACAAAAAATAAAAATAAAAATAACAAACACCCCCTAAAAATGATTGCAATTGCTTGGTTTGTGGAATACAATGGGTAGAGCCCACTTGATTCCAATCCATAAGGTTTCACAATAGATAACTAGATAGGTGACTTTTGTTGGTTTTGGCGATCTCACTTTCTATCTCTCTTTATATTTACTTTTTTATTTATTTATTATAATAATAATTTAATTTAAAAATAAAATGAATACAATTATACAAAACAAACAGCTTTATAAATTTATTATTTTTTTCTTTCTCTATTATTTCTTTCAAACCAATACCATATCCAACTCTTATTCCAAAACGACTAACAAACCAAATGGGACCATATGGATAATGTTGAGGTATGTTTATATCTTCTGGCTTGTTTATGACATTGTTGCGCTTATGTAGCAACCTATCATTCACATAAAAGCTCTTTGTAGTATTTTGAATTTGCCTTTTAACCTTTTTTTTACTATTTATGGCATGCTATAAATATGTGTATTACTATGCTAAATCATGGTATAATAGCGTATAAAGTGTAAACAATCTTTGTATAGATATCCATCATTCCATCTTTAACATACATATAATATAGTTGTAATTTTTGTAAAGTGTATTTCTTCAACTCCGGATCTGCTATCACACATTCCTTCATCTTTTAGCAACTTGATTTGCTTAACGATAGACTCCGACAAGAGGAAGGATGCACATAAAGTTAAAATGGGTATTCATTAAGAGGTAATAACTTATCAAAATTAAAGTGGTTTCAAAGTGACTAACTAGAATCTTTATCACAAAAGATGAACATAGGAAGAGTTGAAAATAGTGATTTACATGTATATTAGCATGTGTGTATCACTAAATATGATGGAATTTAAGATTTGTGAGATGAAGAAAACACTACCTTCGTTCTTTTAGATACATCTTCTTAAATTTAGAGTTCTGTAAAAGGGATCGATCATAATGGGATTCATATAGCCATACATCTTATTCAATGGCATGTGTTCTCTTCTTAGTTTTAAATTTAGCAAATATCAATTTAGGTATGTGGCAAGTATAAGGTTTTCTAAGAAAGCTCAATCTTTGACAACTATGAAGATGATGGGTTTATGTGGTGTTGGTAGTTTTCTTAATTATAAATTTAGCCACAAAGTTCTTGAAAATCACAAGCGCTTTTTTTAAGTTTTCTTTTTCATAAATTCAACACTTATTTTTAACTTGACTTATGTTTTTACACGAATTTTTTTGAGTGATCGAATTTTTGTTGTGGCCGACTAATATTAAGTTCAATTTTGACTTTTATCAAACTAATCACGTTATGCGATTTTGCCATGTGTCATAAGTGAGCAATTTAATTGACTCAATTTTTTTTAGTAAAATTGTTTTGCCAAAACCAAAATGATATGTAAAAGATTTCATAAAAGATTTTGCCACGTGTTATAACAGAGCGATTTAATATGCATGTGTTTCAGCTTATATAGCCAGCATATGATTTATTTGGTTTTGTGCTTACGTTTTATAAGCTTACGTTTTGTGGCTTAGTTTGACACTTTCCGACTTATCTATACTACTTATAAAGCATATAAGACCTTCTCTCCTATTTAATTTTTAAGATTTCCTTACATAGATTTTAAGTAAATACAAGTCATAAAACACAAAGCACAAGTATGTAAAGCACAAACCAAACTAAAAAAACACTATGTCTTATATACAATTAATACACAATTTAAAACACCCCTTCACCCAAAAATACAACTATTTATCCACGATGTAAAATATAATTAAGCTTCCAAAATGTTTTGTAGTGATCGTTGACAAAACCAAGATTACAACTAACCACATGGTTAGCATAAGCCGGTTATATAACCTCAGACCCCGCTCGGTCTTCCTTGGACCTTGGTCAAACGAACAAAAGAAAAGGACATATCGAGAAGTAACATAACCACAACCAGCAACTATCATAACCACTTATCAAACAACTCCATAACTATCCTAAAAACCATCTCATCTCCAACTATCAAACAACAACAACACTCAATCTCCATTTTCAACTTTGACAAACACAAGCACAACAACAAACCGATACCCTTACAACAACCATAACTCATAACAACATCCAACACTATCGCTATCGCATCACAAAACACTTAATTTCACACGAAAAAAAGGAAAGAAAAAGTTAGCAAGAAGATCTCAGGTTTGGCATGTTATCAGTTCTAAAAAGATCTTTATAGATCTATACCAAAACCCATCATAGATTTATAAGAAGTCTCAACTTCTTTTATATATCCGAAACTCATAAAGAAAGAACAAAACAAACTTGTTTCATTCTTTTTCTCTTTTGGTTTGAACAAGAAACGAAAATAAAAGCACAAATCAAAACCTACCCGAGACCTTTCACAAGATAAACATAAATAAAAACAAAACTCGGTGTTTATGGTTCGGATGTGTAAGCAACGCAAGAAACCNAAAGAACAAAACAAACTTGTTTCATTCTTTTTCTCTTTTGGTTTGAACAAGAAACGAAAATAAAAGCACAAATCAAAACCTACCCGAGACCTTTCACAAGATAAACATAAATAAAAACAAAACTCGGTGTTTATGGTTCGGATGTGTAAGCAACGCAAGAAACCACGAAGTGTGTTGGGTACTCGGATTGTTGAAGAGCATAAAGAATAAAATATACATATGAATGAATTGCAGACTTTACTTGATCAGGAAAATATACAGTTAACTGAAAGAAAGCAGGCACATGAAAAGATGAAAACAGCCCTTGAGCATCTTATGACAGAACTACAGATGAGGACCAATAAAGAAATGATGCAAACCAAACTCGATAATAGGGCTCAGAGGACGAAGAGCAAGAAGCGTTTCTCATCTCAGAGGACAAAGAACCAATATTGTTGTGAAGAGCAAGATGGAGACTTACCTTAAACCAAAGTTTAGTTTAAGGGGGAGTGTTGATTGTTAACCTAAACTTTGGGTTAAATGGGTCATATTAGAAAGTATAGTATGTAATTAGTGTAAGTTTAGGGTGTCATTATGTAAAGTTTGTATTGGGCTGGGTCATAGGATAACGGTATAGACCGTTTCTAGGGTCACGACTGTTATTGAATCGGTATGTCTCTTCTCCAATAGTCACGTTGTAACAAGGCACCGATTCATGTATTATAAATAGGTTTGGTTCTGTAAAACAAACATCAGTTGAAAGTTAATAAAAGTTTCTGTTATTTCTGTAACAAGTTTTTCTGTCCCAAAACCTTGTTCCAATCATATCAATAACAACCTGTGAAGTCTGATATCCCAACATGGTAGTTGCCAAGTCATTTAGAGCATTCACAGTGGTAACGTTACCACTTGCGTTAAGTCTACGTGGACACTCTTTAACGTGCGTTAAACACACGTTACCAATGCGCCGGATCGCGTTAAGTCCTACGTGGACACTCTTGACGTTAAAGCTTCACGCTACGTTAAGCCAGTAACGCAACGTTAAGCTCTCTTTGGTGGGTTTTTGTGTGTGTTTTAGTGTGTGTTTCGTGTGTGTTGCAGGTGTGTGTTTGTGCAGGTGTGTGTGTGTGTGTGTGTCGAGAGGTGTGTGTTTCAGTGTATGTTTTGTGACTTGCAGGTTCACAACGAAGAAGAAGATATAACATTAGCAAAATTACATTTTCAGTCCTTGTGGTTTTTGGTATTATGGTTTAGCCCTTGTGGTTATTTGTTTAAAGTAAATGACATTTTCAGTCCTTGTGGTTTTTTTTTTTTTTTTTTTTTTTTTTTTTTTTTTTTTTTTTTTTTTTTTTTTT